>CAUYRT010063296.1:0-28751 GCA_963574885.1 Lepilemur ruficaudatus | reverse complement strand
GCACTGTCTGGGGGATGGACACGCTTGAGGCTCTGACTTGAGGGGGGAGGGGGTCAAGGGCAATATATGTAACCTTAACATTTGTACCCCCATAATATGCTGAAATAAAAAAATACTCCTCCTCCTTTTTTTTTTTTTTTTTGAGAGAGAGACCCTGGCTATGTTGCCCGGGCTAGAGCGCCGTGGCATCAGCCTAGCTCACAGCAACCTCACACTCCTGGGATCAAGAAAGGGATGGATCTTTTCTATTTCAACAATACCATATGTGTCTCCTTACTTGCTCTCTGTCCTATGAATCTTTCACTCGCTATGCCAGGAATGCCAAATGGTTGGCAACTTTCTAAAATAAAATTTCAAATCATTCATTTCAATCCACTCAGCATCTTCAGTAGCTAGGGCCACATAAAAAAAGCAAAACTTTAATATTCCTTCTAGATTATTAATGAAGTATGTTTGTGAATTTTTATAATCACTTACCGGAGGTGGTTATGAATATAAGTGCCCAAAGTGTCAAGGATAATTGTCCACGATGCATGTTTAGGATTCTGCTTCATTCAGATGGTTTCTCTGGAAACAGAAGGCAGATTCAACCAAACCTCTCAAACACAAGCATACCTGTCTTATGAAGAACATTTGAAAAAAAAATCTTCTGGTACACAAACTTTAAAAAAAAAACAAACGAGAAGATCTTCATATTCCATAATATAGTCACCAATTCTCGGAACCTTCAGACATATAAAATTAATAAAATTTCAAGGCAATGAGTTTTGGCTCCGAGAGGAAGTCCCTAATGACTCGTTTTTCTAATACAACAGAGCCTGATGAATCCTAGGCCTTATCTGCTAAATCCTGTCTCCAGGGGCCAAGTTGAGGACAACAATATTTCTAGAAAATGTTTCATTCTATGAATAAACAGTTGTGACATGCCAACATAGGACAGCCATTCTGCATATGTAGGAATGTCTGTGTGTGTTTTTTCACACCAAAATCTCATCATGGTTTGTAATTAGATTGTCATTTGTGGGTTGAATTTTTAAAAGTCTATCTTCTTTCTTCAGAACATCAGTTTCACACACCTAGGAACTAAGTCCATTTTGCTCATCACTATATCACTAAAATCCAGCAAGATCGATGCCTGGCACATGGTAGGCACTCCCTGTCATTTGTCACTGAAGAGTAGGTGTGGATGTGTGTGAGTGTGCCTAAACTCACAAGCCCATATATGTTTATTTTAGGGAACTGGAGAGACAAAGTAGCAGTTTCATACACTCCAGACTCCTCCTTTACATAGTCTATGACCCATGTAACTAAGATCTGCATTAACTTTGATCCTGTTACAACAAAACCTTCACCTTTCTAATTACAACTTCAGAGAGCAGAATGGAAGAAGGCTCCTCCTCAGTGGAGATCTTCACTGAGTCTGAATATTTCATAAATAAACCAATATTCCTTGTTTGTTGGGAGGAGGGAACTCAGCATGACGGAAGAGTCTGGTTTCAGGAACACACAAAAATCGTTGGCATTCCACTTTGAGCCCTGACAAGCTGTGCAGTCTTGGGCAAGTTGCATAAAGGTCTGAGCCTGTATGCCCATTTCCAAAACGGAGATGATGAGAAAGCCTGCCTCCAGAATTACTCAGTGGTGAAATCACCTGGTGTTTAAGCAGACTTCCTTCCAGCCCAGAATAATTCCCCTCTCAACAACTGCCCCTCACTTCCCATCCTAATAATAGGACCGTTAATACCCAAATTCAGGATAAAGTTTAAAGGCTAAGTTGTCAGACCATTTACATCCAACCTTATGAATAACATCACCAAATATTTGGTGGAATTTCCAAGAGATAATAATCAATAATGTAAAGACAAAAGGGATAAGTGTGTATGGAAAGTACCAACCGTTCATAATCAAATTAGAACAGCTCTATGGTTTGAAACCTCCCTGCTGCCCCCACACACTACATTTATTATTAGCTCTGTATATTCATTTATTTTGGGTAGAGTGAAAAGTGTTACTTCCTTTGTGTCACTCCTCTGGTTAAGATTGACACAGCCTCCTAAAGAGCAACACTCCTTTTTTTTTTTAATTTTCAAGATCTGCAAAGAGATAAAGTTATTACAGATGATTGAGCATTCTGATAAGTTAACTCTGAGCTTCAATATGAAACATGTTAGGATCCCAGCATACAAAAAAATAGCTGATATTCACGCAGCTCTGTGTGTGGATGTGTGCATATAAAATTTTTAATATACTTGTTAAGTTTTATGTGTGAATTTAAGAGATTAAGATTTTATTATATAATTAATTCATTTCCACAAAAAGAACTATTCTGAGAAATGTCTTAGACATCTTAGCAAGTATTAATAAAATAGACATAGGAGCATATAAATATTCAATTTCTTGCATGTAGGACTTTTAGGGTATTTTTTTAGTATTATGTTTGTTGTTGATATCATTTATTTTGCTTTTTCATAACTTTAAAGTTTCTTTCTTCTTTTCTTTCTATATTAAAATTTTTCTTATTTCCAAAGCAATTTACACTCACTGTAGGACATTTACAAAATGAAGACCAGAAGAAGAAAATAACCTCAATGCACATAATACTTTAGCATGTTTTCTTGTGCTTTTTCTATATATTCTCAATAATTAAGATGATGTTTAAATTATTTCATATCCTGCACTTCTCCTGAATATTATATGATGAACATTTTCCTGTGTTACAGAACTCTTGTTGTTACCATCATTTTAATTGCCACCTAATATTGCTTTATGTGGATATATTATCATTTATAAAATGTTTTATGTTACAAAATAGCCCAAAGCCATCTTCATGTGTAAGGCAGCATAACTCAATTTTTTGGAGCATGAGCTCTGATGTCAGCCTGGCTGTATTTGAATATCCATTCTCCCCTTTACCAGCTGAACATCCCTGGGCAAGTCACTTACCGTCTCTGTGCCTAAATTTCTTTATCCATAGAATGGGATAACAATACTATCTCCCAGAGCTGATGCAAAAGGTTATGTGAGTTACTATTGCAAAGTGTCTGGTGAATCATACTTACCACTCGAATATTAGCTATTATTATTTGTCTACATTTCTTATTATTTTCTTGGTGCTACTATATGGCAGTACAGTGACTGAGTCAAAGAATACATTTTAAAGGTACTTAAGTGATAAATGCGTATGGCCAAACTGCATTCCAGAAACATTGCAATAACTCATCCTCCCTCCCTCAATAGCTCAAGACAGTCTTCATCTACTGTCTTGAGCAAGCATTGAGCATTCTCCATTTTTAAATCTGATTAAGTAGTCAAACTGGAAAAGTGGCATCTCCTTGTTTTTTGAATCTGCATTTCTTTTGGTTATAAATGAGGCAAATATTAATTATGTGTTATTAGCCATTTTATTTCCATGTTTATGAACCAGCTCTTTATGTCTTTTGTCCAGTTCACAGATATTTAGTGTTTTGACCAACTTGTTCTTTAGTTTACGTCTAGTCTCTCTTTTGGTGTGTTAATGTATGGAAGGTTTTATATTGATACAGTCATATCCATCATTATTTTGCTTTGTGATTTTTCCAGTACTTTTAAGTGTAGAACATTACTTTCCTCTCAGTGGTCAAATAGATTCTTATATCTATTTCTTCCTTTTTTATGGTATAGTTATTATTCATTTTCTTTTACATCTAACTTTTTCCATCCACTAACAATTAATTGTCTTGTTTGGCATGAAGATAGGGCCTAACTGAACTTACTTTTCTCAAATAGCTACTAATTATTTTTCCATCATTAAGTAAATAGTCCTGTATTTCCTCTAAGTTTGTTGATACCAGGTTATAATACGCAGGTCCTTTCTGAACACTCGCTGGAAACTTTAGCACTGCCTGCTTGCCCACGTGCAAACACACACACACATAGGCACACACTCCACTCTCTTCCTACTCTCCCACCTTGTTTTATTTTTCTATTCATAGGACTTATCACTAACTGATATATTTTCACTTTACATCTACTTGCTTGCTTATTATTTGCTCAATTGATGAATGAATTAAACCCATAAAATATACCAGTTTAGAGTATAGGTGATCTTCTAATCCATTGGCACATCTGCATAATCTACTTTAACGCTTTTTAAATCATGACATCTTGAAAAGTACGTTTTAGCAACTAACGTGAAGCCTAGGACACAAGCTCTCACTTAGGGTTTGGAAACAAATAATGATGTCTGGGCTCCACCCAGCCATCTGGAGTACAGCCTGGGCATCCTGAACCCTCAAAGCTCCCCAAGGGATTCCACTGGACAGCCAGGGTAGAGAGCCACCAATCTAGGGGGCTTATTTGTATACTTACAAAAGTAGATTCACTGTATCTTGAACATATATTTTAAATATCTGTGCATATATGTATGCACCCAAAGAGAATGCATATATGCAAAGAGAATGAATATATATGCACCCAGAAACAATAGTCACAAACTTATCCAATGGTATGAAGTTTTCTCTAAATGAAAAAAAAAGTTTTCTTCCAAAAATTATGTGACCTAGGATGAAGGTAAGATCCAAGCTCACTATTCTGTCTACCTTAGGACAGGAAATCATAACACCAGTTTGGTTTGATTTTTGTTTTGGTTTGTTTTTTTAAAGATAAGAGTCTCACTTCATTGTGTTGCCCAGGTGAGTCTCTAGCTCCTGGACTCAGGTAATCCTCCGCCTCAGCCTCCCAAGCAGTTGGGACTGCAGGGGTGTGCTACTGCACCCGGCGCACACCAGGGATTTAAAATGCAATTCTTTCTCCACCGTGTTCCAAGCATAGGTGTTTTACTTAGAGGATAAAACAACCAAATGCAAGAGGAAAAAATGATCTTGGACATAGCATGCACATACACTCTTCCACCCTAAGAAACAAAGAATTTGTGTGGAATTTGGTTTCTCATCTGTAAGGCCAGGAAAATCAATGCCACCTCATGGTCCTTGTCACACAGTGTCCGTTATTATTATCCTTATGCTCCCCCTCCACCTATGCCTGTACTAGTCTGCCACTTGGACCACCCTCTCCACTTCTTCCAGCGCCAGGTTCCTACGGTCCTTTCTACTGGGCTCAAGGGTGGCCCTTCTCAAAGAAGCTCTCCACATGCTACCGCCCCAGTGTGTGCTCTTGTCCAAGCCCCCACCACAGGGATGTCCCTCACTCCTGGACTAGCTTCCCGCAGGCTGGTGAGGTTCCTGCGGGCAGGGAGCCTGTCTTCCATTCTGTGTTCCCGGGAATAGTTGTTCTCAGCCTGTGTATGTGTATTTCTACTGGAGGGTGGGGAGGAGAAGAAGACAGGCTGTCCCCGCAACCTGCACAAACACGATTCCCCAAATTATCCCTCCCAGCCCATCCAAGGCCCCCTACCTGAGAGGTGTGCCCCAGATCCCAGCACTGGACTAGGCACAGAATGCATGTTTGTGGAGATCTCAAGAATGGAGCTAGGGAATTTGGAAAAATTAATACAATAATCTTGGATCTCCATATCTGACTGGGATTGCCCAGTCATTAATCTGATAACAGTAATGCAACCTGCTGGACATTTTTAACTTCTAAAGGCACATGGGATTAAAGACAAAAGTTTTGAAATCAGGAAAAATTAGATGTGAATCTGGGATCTATTACTTAATAGCTAGATGCTCTTGAGTAAGTGACAGAGCGCTCTGTTTGCCCGCCCCCGCCGTCTTTCACCAAGCATAATATAAAAGCAGTTCCTACTTCATTGGACCGCTAGGAGGACTAATTAGGCCACTAGGAGGATTAAGTGAAAATAATACTTCTAAAAGTTTTCTACACAGTGCCAGACACACAGTAAGCCCTCTAAATGACAACTATTGCTATCACTTATTCTAGCTGTTCTCACGTTTTCTGAAAGGAACTGAGAATGCAATAACCTCTAAAACTATACTGTCACGGAAAGGTGACGCTACTGTCTCACCAATATTCATTATCTCTGTCTCTCTGACTCTGTCTCTGTCTCTCTCTCAAACATACACACACACACAAACAATTGATCTTGTTTTCAGAATCCCTGCCTGCAAGGCTGGGTCTCCCCTCGCCCCGGGTGCAGAGAGGGTGCGGAGCCCAGCGGGTGCGGTGGCCCCAGCGCCATCCTTACCTCGCGAGGCGCGTCCCCGAGGCTGGGGCGGTTGCGCCGCGGAGGCCGAGTTGAGAAAGCAGGTGAGAAGCGGCGATCCCCGATTACTGTGAAACTTGAAAGGAAAGAGGCGCCGCGGGGGATGGGGAGGAGTGTGATGAAAGAGATCAGGCCACCAGAGAGGGTTACAAAAAGAAAAAAGGAAGAGAAAGAGGAAAGAAAAAGCGTCTGGCAGCCCCTTGGCTGTGAAACCTGGTTGGTGACGGCTGCAGGTGGCGCGCTGCTCCCGCTCGGGGAGTGTCGCGGTCCGGGATGCTCCCGATCGGGCGGTGCTCCCTGTCTTGAGGGGTTCCAGCCTGGGGGCCCTGGGTTCGGGCGGCGTGAGGAGGCACTGGCTCCTCCACCCAGGCGCCCGCCTGCGAGCTCCCTCGGGGGCGACTGGGAACACCTGGAAAATCCCGCGCCTCGCTCCTTCCTGCTGACGGCGGCCCCGAAGCTGTGGGGACCTTCTGCCCCAGCGGCCCAGCGCGGGTCCCGGGAACTCCCGGGCGGCGGGCGGGCAACCTGCGGTGCCTGGAGGCGGTGCGCCGGTGCAACTCGCACGCACCCTTCAGGCCGTCGGGCGCCCCAGAGGTGTGACGCCTGCCTTTAAGGGAAGGGCTGGGGGAGGGCTGGGGAAAGGAAGGATGTCCGCCAAGGAAGAGTCCGAAGTCGCCTGAGCTCCCGAGGTGAGCCACAGGTAAGCAGGGGCCCATAGTCTCCTGTCCTCAGGTCTGTCCCAGGCGTTCAGCTTCCCTTGAGGGATGGAGGTTCCACTACTGGGAAGTAGTAAGAGAGGAGGGCAGAGTTGTTGAATTAAGATTTTAAATTGCTTAAAAGAAAAAGAGGCCAAAGGACAATATGTGTTTCTAAATTTTTGTAGTACAGTAGAACTGTTTTGAAACAAAAATGAAGAGTGAAACCGTGGCTGACAGGAAAACAGTTTAATGACATAGTAATTTTTATTCTTTTTGCTCAATCAAAATTATTCACGATATAATAAATAGAAAAATCATGTCATTATCTCGATACATGCCAAAAAAGCATCTAACAAAATTCAACACCCTTTCTGGATTAATAACGCTAAGAAAATGGAGAGTAGAAAGGAATGATCTTTCTTAATCTGATAAAGAACACCTCTAAGAAACCTAAAGGTAACTTCATAATTAATTAATAGTGAAACATTTTGCTTTTTCCTAAGATTAATAGCAAGGTAAAGATGTCTATTTTGGTTTGGGACAATTGCTTTGCAATGAGTGAAGAAATGGAAATAGAAGGCATAAAGATTGGAAAGAAAGAAGTGAAACTACTGATTTTGACAGAGGGCATAACTGTATGTAGATCACTCTTTGAAATATAGAAAAAAACTACTGAAAATATTAAGTGAAATTAGCAAGATCATGGAATACAAGGTCAATCCACAAAAATCAATTGTAATTCTATATACTAGTGATGGAAATTTGAAAAATGAAGTTTGCTAAAAATGTCATTTACAATAGCATTAAAAAATCAAATACCACAGTATAATTTCTTTGGAAGATGTACAAGATATCTGTTATGAAAACTATAAAATACTGCTGAGATGAAAGATCCAAGAAAATGGAAGGGTGTACTATGTTTATGGATTGGAAGACTCATTATTGTTAAGATAGCTATTCTCCACAAACTGTAGAGTTTATAGAGTCTGTATATTTTTAGACTCTGTATATTATAGAATCTATATTTAATGCAGTCCAATCCAAAACCCACGAGAAATTTTCAAAGAAATTGAGAAGCTGTTTGTAAAATGTACATGAA
Organism: Lepilemur ruficaudatus; assembly: GCA_963574885.1. Classification (NCBI taxonomy): domain Eukaryota; kingdom Metazoa; phylum Chordata; class Mammalia; order Primates; family Lepilemuridae; genus Lepilemur; species Lepilemur ruficaudatus. The sequence goes on along the minus strand of CAUYRT010063296.1, from coordinate 20,794 downwards.
AATGCGAACAGGCTAGAATTGTCAGAACAGTCGTGAACAAGAAGAACAACATTGGAGGACTTACACCTTACACCCACTTCAGGTTTACAATAAGGCAAGAGTATTAATAACCACCAAAGTATTTGCAAAAGCCTGTAAATAGAAAATAGGAAGTAGACTAATAGACCCACACATGTGTAGTCAATTGATTTGTGACCAAAGCACCATGTCCATTCAATGGGGAAAAAATGTATTTTCCAAATGTTGCTAGAACAGCTGGATATCTCAATGAAAGAAGGAAAAAAAGAATCTTGATCCTTACTTCATTCTATATATAAATATTAATTCACAATGGACTATGGACCTAAACATAAAAGCTAGAACCATAAATATTTCATAAAAATACTTAAGAGATTATCTTTATGCCCTTGGGGCAGGCAAATAAAATCCTTAGGACATGAAAAGCACTAGTCAGGTGAGACAAATTGATGAATTGGATGTCATCAAAATTAAAAATATCTGCTAATCAATGAAATCGTTTAAAAATGAATTGGCGAGCCTGGAAAAATTCTCACCTTACATATATCTGGCAAAGAACTGGTATCTGCAATATGTAAATAATTTCCACACATCAATAATATAAAAAACACAATTTAAATAGGGCAAAATATTTTACCTTTACTGAAGATATGTAAATAGTCCATAAGAGCATGAAAAAGCTCAGTATCATTGTCAGAGAACTGCAAATTAAGACCACAATGATACTCACTCAAAACAAACTACAATGACTAAAATATAAAGAAACCTGACTATACCAGTCATTGGTGAGGCTGCAAAGCAACAGAACTTTCATATGTAACTGGTGGGAATGTAAAATGGTACAATTAGTTTGCAAAACAATTTGTCAGTTTCTGTAAAAGTTAAATATACACCTGCCTACCTTATGACCACTCTAAGTATCAACTCAAAAGAAATAAAAACGGAAGTCCACAAGTATGTTCATAGGAGCCATAATCATAGTAGCCATACTTGGGAAACAACCCTTATATTCATTAACAGAAAAATGGTTAAATAAAACTTGTCTAGCCATACGATGGAACACTTCTCAGCAATACAAAGGATCAAAGTACTGACTAATGCAAAACACAGATGAATCTTTAAAATGTTATGTTGTGTAGAAGTAGCTACATGACTTTATTGATATGAATATCAAGATCTGTCAAAACTAATCCATGGAGATAGAAATAAGAACATTGTTTGCCTTGGGGGGTGAGATTGACTGGGAAATGGCATGATGTAACTTTCTGGGGTGATAGAAATATTTCTATCCTGTTTTGAGTAATACCTACACAGATACATTCAACTGTCAGAACTCATCCAACTGAACACTGAGGAGCCACATTTTACTGTAGGCAAACTTGACTCAATTAAAAAGAATTATTTGTGTTTTTATAATTCACAGACATTTTCACCACGATTGTGTGGTAGACACCCAACAAATCTTGGCTCAGTTTGTTTTATTCACACTACCTTGTGTGGTAGGTGAAGCATCTATTACTCTCGCTATACAGAGGAAGAAATGAGAGAGGTGAATGGTAATGATGACATGAGAATCCAGGTCTTCTGGCAACTTCCTGAGTTCTCTATGAGTGTGCAGCTTTGAATCATGAGCCATTGGTGCTGAGAAAGCCCTCAGAGGTCATGTTCTCCATCCTCCCATTTTTCAGTTACAGAAACTGAGCCCTAGAGAGCTCAGGTGACTTGGGAAGTGGTATTAAGGTTAGCAAAAAGGGTAATGGAGAAAAAGCTCAGCATGTCCAGTTCCCCCAGGCCAGCTCCATCTGGGGTCTCTAAAGTGCTTCCTTCTTCCCCCTATGTTTCCATGATGGGCTATGAAACCCTCAGGACACGCAGGGGGTGTCCCTTTCTCAGCTTTATAGCTGTCATCACCCCCTTCCTCTCCCTGCCCCTCCCAAAGAGGTACTCATCACACATTCAGAAAATGTAAATGTTGAATACTTGCAAAGGAGTTTATAATATAGACAGTTAACACATTAAAACATAGGAAATATGGGGCAAATCAAAACCAAAGATATTATGGAGCCAAAAAGATTCCATTACAAATTTCATGTAATGATATTCTATATACTTGCTGTAGAGGAATCCAAAATTTAGGTCTGTGCTTTCAAGTAGCTAATGTAAAGAGGGAAATAAAATCAACTCCAAAATTCCCTGTGTCCACGAATTGAAGACACGCCTGTCATTCTAGGTGGGTGGGAGGGAGGGATAAAGGCACAGAAAGACACGTCTATTCCTGAGAGTGAGGTTGGAGAGAATTTATTCTTTAGAGAGCCTCATTGAAAAAAGTTACAGACTATAACCAACATTACAAGAAACACAGTGAAGTTTCATAACAGCAACTGTTGCCATTTATTGAATTCTTATTCTGGTCTAAATATTTCTTTCTTTTTTTTTTTTTTTTGATAAGCACAGAAATCCAAAGCGTTTGATATTATTATACTCATTTTACCTAAGGAAACTAAGCTTCGGAGAAGTTAAGTAACCTGTTCATTTCACACAGCTGATCAGTCCACAGCAGAGGATGACTTGTTGATTCCAAGTTCCGTGATGTCAATCAGTCGGTTATACAGCAACCTTCTCACTGGCCAATGTTTTAGCAATTCAATAAAACCAAACGGTAGTACATGAAAGCACAATAATCTAATAACATAGGATAGCCAGATCTAACAAATAAAAATAGAAGACATCCAGTTAAATTTGAATTTCAGATCAACATCGGATGAAATATCCTTCTCTGAATTCAACTTTAATTGGTGTTCTGTGTTCTATCTGGCAACCTAATCTGGGAGTATAGATTGAGAGTATAGGGCACCTAGAAAGATGGGTAACCATAGGTTCTTTAGACAACCTTCTAGAAATATGATTCTCTTTAGTTAGGATTCTGAAAGATACTGAATGATAGTGAGTTCAAGATTATGTTCCCTGTCCACAGTTTGCAGTTCAGATTTTTTTATCAGTTAGATGCAGAATCATAGACTTCATTAAGCAGCTCAACTGAGGGTAGGATCTCCATCTAACTGCAAAATATGAGGTGCCAGCAGGACTCCTAGCCTGAACAGACACTCGCCTTAGCTCTGTATCCATTCCTGTGGTCCCCAACAGTGTGTGCATGCCTTCAGGGAACCGACCCAAGCAGCCCTGACTATGCACATTCACTCCATTTTGGCAGAACAGTTTTGCAAAAATGCCCTATTAATGTCATAGAAATGTTACAAGAAACAAAGTTGTCTCAAATCAAAGAAAATAAAGGAGTTTTATAATTGGAGTTTTATAATTTATCTCATGGAGACATGAGATATATTGATAAGGTCATTGCAGAATTATTTATAATGATAGATATTTAAGTTGTATCCTTGTAGCACAACGATAAGGTGGAGCATTTTTTAATGTTGAAAAACAATTTCAATGACATGCCAAATATTTTTATTATGATGTTAAGTAGGAAAAATAGAAAACTCCACACATGTAATCTCAGCTATAAAAATGGTATGTGTATAAATTAAAATGTTTTAAAAAGAAGAAAATTTACCAACATAATCTTAAGATGATTATACTCTTATGAATGATTTTTGTTATTTTCTTCTTCTTTTACTTTCTCTTCTTCTATGATATGCTATCACTTTTATAGTGAGAAAATAATATTTCTAAAGAGAATAAAAATATACAAAAGGAACTTTAGAACTGAAAAGAACTTGATCCTAATGGAGCAAAGGGATGAGGTATTGCAACAAAGTGGTCAATATTGAGATGATAAGACTGAGTGTCTGCTCCAAGGAAATTCTGGCACATTGGGAACAAGAGTTACTACCAACGTTCTACCTGAGGGGATTAGAATGTTCTTCAAGATGACATGAAAACTGACTCTACAACAATGAGTTTGATGTTCAGAATGGAGATTATGGACAAGGAATGAAGAGAAAGAGAACAAGACAGCTAAAGAGAGAAAAAGAGTACGGTGAAGATATCCTCCCCCACAATGGAGGGGGAGAGAGAAAGGGAAGGAAGCAGGGGTACTGAGTAGGGGAAGGACTGAGAAAAACTTCTGGGTATTTTACATCCCTCCAGAATCCAGGAAATGGAAGTAAAGTTATTACATCAAACCCAGGCCTGAGCACCCTTGGCAGTCCTGCTCCTCATGCCTCAGCTGCCAGTAGCTGCCAGTGTCTGGTCCAGGGGCATACCCCAGCTAGGAGGAGGTAGGCGATCCATAAACTCAGATGCCTTAGCCCATCCAAGCAAGCACTGTTGCCCCTGGGAAGTCAAACTAGAAGTCCTTCTGAGAAGTTTGCCTGGCACAGGCATTTGGTACCTCACATGCTTCCAGAATTTGGAATTCAGGGACCGCTTGTCGGCAACGTGGTCTTCCCTCCACTTGATGGTGCCCTGAACTTTCATGAGATGCCTGAGGGAATCCTGAAGCCCCCCAACCTGCAGGCCACCTGGCTCGCTCAGAGCCTCCATTTCGATAAGAATTGCCTTAGAATCGTTCTGGATGAGGGTGCTGTGCAGGGCGATCTCCTGCTCGTAGGCAAACTCCTTGCTGTGCATGCTCTGAGGAGTCAGGATGAAGATGTGCCTCCTGCTCTTTCGTATGTTGGTTTCCACTGCAGTGGCTGCATCTGGTCACACAAGGAATAGAGTAAGATTTCCTATCATTGTTTTTTCAGTCTAGTGCTTTGATCATAGATGTTCTGAGCATTTATAAACTTCTTATTGTTGTAATCTGGTGTGAGATTCTGACACTCAGAAAAGTGAAACTGTAGTGGGTCAGAGAACTCGTTTTGTTCTTCTTATCCCTTTAGCCATGAGAATATCAGCCCCAATGCCCTCATTTTTCCCAAATTGATCAGTTCTAACTAAAACGAAGTCCTCCCAGCTCAATGGAAATGAGACATTTAGCCTATCATTTCCTGGGAGACTTGGAATTCAGATTCATTAGCTACATATTTATCTTTTTATTAATAGACTATTTGCTTACATTTTTCAAAAGGACTTAATATTGTAATTTACATATGAAAGACACAAGCTCAGGAAAGCCTTGATTTTACTGAAAACTTGGCACTTGTCGAGGAGGCTGAATTACTAGGACAAGTGTTTCGGGGATGAGGAAAGAGATTTTACTTTGCCAGCAAAGGAGGAAAAATGGTAGACCTTCTCATCTCAAAATCCAAATTTCCTAAACATAGGCAGAAATACAGAGCTTTTAAAGGGAGGGCCCCTCAGTTCTAGGCTATTGTGGTTAATTACTCTAATCATCCCATCTCTGCCAACTCTGCCAAAGACAAAGCCTGTGAACTCCACCAGCCACCCACCTGGGGGGTGGTGCCACCTGGCAGTTATTTCTTTTAACAGAAGACTTAACCTGCCTCTGGGATGAAGGCCAGGCTTCAGCTCCCAAAAAGAGTGGGGGAAGTTTTAAAGAGATGGAAAATCTTTTTTTTCCTTCAGGTCCTTCCCTCTGTGACATTGCCCCTCTGAACTGACCAAAGTCTCTAGGGAAGTCCTGGATCCACTCCACCAACCCCCAATAATCTCTGCTGTAGGATCTGATTTGAGCCAGACTAGAAAAATCTTAAGGAAGATGGGATGCCCTTTCTAAGTCAGTATTTATGGAACATCAACTCCATGGTGATTCCATTTATTAATAGCTCTGGGTGGACTTAGAAAGAATACATGACACACGTAGTGCTCACTGCAGGCAGTAAAATCATGTTAAGGAAACACAAGGATAAAGCAACTCAAGATACTCTTACAGAATGGTGTCTGATAGAGTGCAGATGCTGGAGGCAGTCCGACTGACAGGGGTGCTCCAAGAGGGAGGAGCACCGCTGCCCTGGGGACCCTACCTGGAGAAGCAGGGATGTGGTCACCCTCTGACCTCCTGCCTGTGCCTCCGACTGGCCAGACCCAGCCTATGGTAGAGGGCAAGGGAGTGACAGGTTCTATGATGATCACCCACTCAGAGCTGCCAGATTGCAGCCGGGGAGCAGGGCTAAAGAGTATATTTGATGAGCAAATGCAAGGTGACTAGCATGAAAATAAACACACGGCATTGGTCAATCATGAACTTTTCTAAAGGAAAAGTGAAGTTTGGTGTTTTTTTGGGGGGGGGGGTTTATCTTATTTCAAATGAGGAACAGTCAGAAGACATACACTGAAGGAGGGAAGTGGGAAACTATTCCAAATGAGTGTGTTGGCAGCACAAGCTTGAACATCAGAGAGCTAGCATCCCAAGTTGGCTGGGAGAGGGGTGACTAAAAATGAGGTTGATGGACTGAGAAAGAAAAGATGAGGAGCTCGTGGCCAGATATGACACAGGGTGTGACCTCACAAACAACTGGAGTCCCTGCAGGTCCTTGGGCACACTTGGAACATGAAAAGAGCATTTGAGAGCATTACTCATTATTTCTACCTGCAGGGGTGGCCAGTGGGAGACCTGGGGAAGGAGAGAGCTTTGAGAGAAGAATGGATGGCATTCTCCTAAACTGTACATTTTACCAGTCTCTTGAGCCACTACTAGGCTATTCCAGGATAGGTCAAATGCAGCTGTTGTGAGTACCTTTAAATCTATAGGCACTTGAATCCCTCTTCTCAGTAAGAATGTCAATTTAAAATGTTAAACTGAATGATTACTTCATTAGGCTTATGCCCATGTTATCCTGGCCCAATTCATATTTCAAGCCCTTCCTGATCTTTGACTAATTAGAAAAGAGTTTACAAGGAGGATTCATTAGGTATTGGACATAAGTATATGGAGGGAAAAGAAAAATAACCACTGAAATCTTTGGAATTGTGATAAAACTGTCAAAAGTACATAAAATTGGCCAAAAATATTAAGAAGCAGGAGCCACAGTTCTACTTGTTCTGGTGAGACTATAAATTTTCAAACATTTCACAAATATGAGGAAAATCATGAAGCCTCTCTGAGTCATTTAAAATATTTTAGCTAATGCTTATGGATATCAGAACAAAATTCTTCAGTTTTTAAGTCCTCTTTACAAATCTTATGGAGAGAATTATAATAAGATGTGTCAGAATTATCCTAATAGGGGATTGAGCAAAATGGGGGCAATGCCCTGGTAAATCCGCAAAGCAAAGGACCCCTAACTCTGTTTTCACGTCACCGACATTACTGTGAAAATCTCATTACTAGGGCAATGGTGGGGGTGGGGAGAATGAAGGATAAATGTCTCCTCATTCTGGAGAAATATTTAAAGGCCTGGAGTAGTAAATGCAATTCCTTATCCAGTGCAGGAATAAGGCGACCTAGCTCTTAGCCTTGTGATAAGCATGAATTTCTATCCCTGATGTATTCTGATAGCTTTACCTTCTCCAGGTAACATATCTCTCCCATAAATACAGAGGTTATAGCCACATTTATTTTCAAGAACATCAGGCAGAATCTGGTTAACAAAATACTCCACAGGACTGGCTCCTTCCGGACTAGGTTTGTAGTTCCGAGGATAGATAACATAAGCATCGTAGATCTTTCCATCTGAAAATGAAAGCAAGAAGTACAACTTCATGACTTGGTTCTAAAAATTCTCATTGGACTTTTAGTACACATTCTTTGCCATGTTTTATGGTTGTTGGTGAATGTGTTTCATTCTCCAAAATATTCTAGAATCAAAAGATGATGGTAATCCACTGTCACAAAGTGTGATCGGAAAATAACAGTTTCCATCCCAAAGTGTTCCTCTTTTTTATTTTGTCAGACTGAATGACAGAAAATGGACAAGAGCCTGTCTAGTGTGGTTAAAACCATCACATCCAGCTTGATTAATAATCTATGAGGCAGTGTTTATGGTCATGGATAGGGGCTTTCTTCTGTGCTGGATTGCCCTCAGTTTCATCGTTTGTTTGCCCTACACTTCCCCTGGGGAGGTGAAAATATTAAAGGCTAATAGTGCCAAGGGAATAGATTTTTTTTCAAGGGGTCCGAATTCTACAAGTAAAACAATTAGCTCCTAGATGAGTCAACTGCATGAAAAATCTAACATTTGTCTGCCTCCAAATGAAGAAATGGTGTTCATAGTTAGCAGGCAGAACTGTCTTCTTTCATGTGCATAGGTAAGACTTTTAAGGAATAGAGTTTCAGGTAAAATACACCTGCATCCTGGTGGACCTCTCTAACCTGCTTACACCTGGAAAACAGAACAATTTTTTTACTTTTTGTTCATAAAGTTTTACCAACACACATGTCCCGAAATATTTCAGCCTTTCTGGGCTTGGAGCAGATTCTATTACTGGGGATTCAGTAGGAGCAGCAGTCCTACTGGGGACAAATTTGAGCTGTTCAGATGAAGCTATGGACCACGAGGAGATACAGCGCCTACTAGGGAATAACCTCTGAGAAAACGCAAAGGAAAAATCATTGCTAATATGTTGGTAAGAAAAACGGAATCTGGGTTTAGTATTAATGGCATAGCTATTAAGAGATTAATAGACAAGTAACCAACAGTCATTATGGGACTTTTTCGTTGGAAGAAAAACCTGAAATTTGCCACTTACCATTCCTAGTTTTGTAAGGTCTAGCTATATCTCTCCAGAGCAGAATAACCTCAATCCAGAACACTTTTAGGATGATCACCAAGGCACTGATTAGTATTAACAAGATACTACATCCTGTAACTATGTAGTAGGTGCTTTGATGATCAACTGTTCAAAAGATAGGGAGAGGAGAAAAATTATCATTATTATTACTAAAACAAGATAAAATAAACAAATACATGGGGGCTACCCTCCATTGGGGGAACAAGAGATTCACCCTAAATACATCCACCTGGAATTTTCATGGCTGCTTTAGAATCAGTAAAGTAACATTTGTTGAGTCCTTGTTCTGCACAAGACATCAGGCTACACACCATAAAGGAATCTAAGGGCAAAGGGACATAGAGACACATGTAGACTTAGCTAAGATGGGAGGTAAAAGTGTGATTTTTGCTACAAGAGGCTTTTAGAAAGAGGGCTCACTCCAGGCTAGACTGAACAAGGGGGTCTTCCTGCAGGAAGAGGAGATCTCTGAAGAAGGGAAGGATTCAGAGAGATGCAAAAAAGGAAATGTCCTCCTGGCCAGAGAGATACTGTGAGCCAAAGTACAGACAGAGAGTGTGTTTTATGAGGAACTGGAGTAACTCCGTTTGGGGAATTAGTGGAAGATATGATTAGAAAGGTGGGTCAGGGCTAGATTCAGACCAAACTTGAAACCCCAACTAAGACATTCTGCCTTATTGCGAGGGCCACAAGAGGGGTGGTAGGTGGACTGTTAACGGTGAAGGTGGTTCTCACACAAAATTAATCTGATGATAGTGGAAGGTTTGTTTCTGTGGGAAGAGACTGCAGGTACTCAGAGTAGAATGGGGTGTGGTACTTGGTGTGAGAGATGAGGAGGGTTTGAACTCCCACAGTGACAAATGAATGGGCAAGCCTGGTGTTGGGGCATTAAAGAGAAAGTCTGAGAGACCTGTTGCATCTGAGGGTTGGTGGTGTAGGAAAGCAAGGAAGAAGCAAGGGTCATTTAACTTGCTAAAGCATATTTGATAAAGAAGTCCCGTTACTAAGTTCTAGGTCCTACACATGCTCCGTATTTCTCTTATGGAGGACACCACTTGGCCATCAATGAACTTGATCCTGGCACTCCTTGCTTCACAAAATGCATATGCAACATGGCTTCCGTCTTCAAGGATTGTATCAGATTGTGTACAAATTGGACTTAAGCACTATGATCATTCATGGTATTTTTGTCTATTTTAAGTTTACTTCCCTCTTTAGGACTATTAGCTATTTTACCTTAAAAATAGTCCTATTTAAAGATGAATGTGAAAAGAATCCCAAATGAGATTTTGTTATATGGTACTTTTTATATTTTCCTCTTAAGTCTTCATGCATGGACTCCCAGTTTTGACACAGAAAATCACTGGCCTATATTTGTAAGTTCCTCCATTACCTCTAACAGTTTATCAGCTCTCTGAGTATCCAGCACCATGAGATCAAGGGTGATCACGGTGATCTGGGGAAGCTGGGGGGTAAAAAAACTGAAAATTGGCACAAATCTTACAGCCTGCACTGTCATCAGGTTAAATGATAAAAACTGTAAGTAAATCATTTCAACTGGGTTCCCTTCCAGTTCACCCTCTCTAAAAATCCTGTCTGGATGCATGGTAGGAACATATGCTTCTTGTGGGGATTGTTGTGACGTAACTGTGCCAGTGGCTGGCAGCTTTCAACTCAAGGAAAGAACTTGATCTAAGACATTAAGAGAAGTTGAAGTTCAGTATCTTCCTAAGTGTGAATGACTTTATCAATGTATAGGTAATTCCTGTGTGTGATGAGAAAACACTAAATACTTCCTATAAGCTTTTATAAATAGGAAAATGCTGCCTGCATTTGAATCTTGGCTCTGTAACTATAGTATTTGGCAAGTTGCTCAACTTATTTTGCCTTTGTTTTCTTGTCTATAAAATTAGATGATAATGACAGTCTCTTCCTCATGAAGTATTGAGAAAATAAACGAGAAACTTAAATGTAAAATAATTAGACAGGGTCTGGTACGTAGGAAACAATGAACAGATGTGTGCTATTATATTACAAACGTCAAATATTTATTTAATAATATTTCACAATATGGAGACATCAGCTTTTTAAGTCCTTGTTTTCCAAATTCAAGAAATGCTGTAATTTCAAGGGTGAAAGAATTTATCATGACAATTCAACAGCAACAATTTTCGTTTAATTTATACAGTTGTCAAAACAGAGCGCAACTGTGTTGATTTGAAGAAAAACATGTGAAATACAAATAAACTAAAAGGAACAAAATCACCAAATAGCTGTACCATGAAAAGAATTCAAATACACAGATAACCAGGGAACATTCATTAGCAATAACGTAAGCAAAGCATGAGGATATGGAGGCAAGTGTAGTATGGGTGGGGAGAATGGATAGATGGCTCCAGGGCCTACTGTGCCCACCATCGTCCCAAGCATGGCCCTCACATAACACCTTGACAGGATGCACAGCCAGCAAGGGGAGCCACATTTATCACTGGCAGAATCCTGATGGCCTACAGAACATGACAGCACTTCAAATCATCTGCATGAGTCATGATTCTATTTATTTTATAGAAACTTACACATTGAAGGTTCAAGTCAAAATTAAAACCAAAAAACCCCTTGCACCATCTCAGGCAGAGACCTATGATGACCATGTCACATTGGTGACCTGCTTTCCTGCACCCCTATCCTTTCTCATCTTTTTGTGTCCTATGTGTTTATCCAAGTGAATCTGGGCCATACCCCCAATATCCGATGAACTCAGAGTTTAACTCTCTCTTTGGCTATACGATAAACACATTGAATAATTTCCATGTAGTTATATAGCCACTAAGGAGTGACAAGTATAAAAATATATTTTTCTCTCCTTCCTTTTGTACAGTGTCAAATACTTCCTATAACAAACAGGATGTCTTTGTCTGGACATGCAAAGAATGGGTGACAAAATTGATAAGTGTTCAGGAATGAAATGCATGTAAAGCTATTTTCCGAGACAACAGTGAATTCACAGACACACCAAGGGAGTCAGTAGAAGGATCGGTCTGCCCCTGCGGGAGGTGTATTTCATCACTGACGTTATTGAACATTAGATATGGTGATAATAAAAAGCACAAGGACTTGCGGACAGCTCTATTACTGCTTTGAAACCTCTATAGACAGCATATCCCCTTGTTGCCTGCACCTGGGAGGGATCACTCTTTCCACCCTGCTTTGGTTGTTTGTGATGCCACCCATTATCTATAAAAAAGAATGTTGCATTTTCAAAGAGTATATATAGTATCTGAAGTTAGTCCATTAAAGATTAGTCAATTTCATATTGTCAAATTTTATTGTGTCAAATTATAATGGTGCCACCAAAAGCATGCTAGATTCAGGTAAAACTACAGGGAAGCTATAAACAATTTGGCTTTCCAATTTATGGGGAAAGATATTCAGTTTACCAAACATAAATACAAAATAGTGTTTTGTTGTACAATTAAGCCTTATGGCTAGAAAAGTAGAAATGTACGAATAATGTTTTTTATTGATAACTTTGTTGTGCATTCATTTATTCACTCAACAAATACTTATTGAGCACTTGCTAAGTGTTAGGCACTGCATTACAGACTGAGGATACAAAGGTGGGTAAGATGCCACTCCTGCTCTCACAGAACATACAATTGTGTTAAGCAGACCATCAAACAGATTTCAGTAAGACAATGACCAGTGCAACAATAGAGACAGGATGCTAGAGGAGTACATGGAAGATGTGTGTACCCAAACTGGTAGTCAAGGAGGCTCTCCTGAAAAGGTGGTACCTGAAGAGCATGTTGAAAAACAGATGCAATAAAGAAATGGGCTGTGCTAACAGATATTCCATGAGTTCCACCTAAATTTAATACTTCATAGACTTTAACAATGATAATGCATGTCTTATAAAGTGGCATCTAAGATTTTCTTACTGAAATGTCAGTCGTTGAATATTCCCCTTTTTGTTCATTTTGCCTTCCTCACTAACCAAATGTGAGTTCATTATGACCAAAAAAAAGTATAAAAGGAACATATTTATAACAGGTTATAAAAGATATAAAAGAGCATAAAAGGACATGTTCACAGTTTATTGTTGGTGTGTTTTCTTTCAAATACATTGAGAAAGATGGAGCTCAAGAAGTTAGGAAAGAGAAGGATGACCAGAGAAGCAGTTGAGTTTGCAAGAGGAACTGACAAGGATGAGGAGGGAGAGGAAGAGGAAGAAGCAAAGCAGTGGAGAAGCTTCCCAGCACACAGAAACCTTCCGAGAAGACCAGATTGCATGTAGTCAGTGCCCTCAAGAGGGGATGCTCGTTTCATGAGACAGGCCATTCCCGCTGTCTTCACGGATCCCCTAGAACCACACTGCAACACTTTGTTCTCTAAGAAAGTGATTTCAGCTTAGAGTTGACACAGCAAACTCAGGTGACAAAGCCTCAGGAACACTCCTTACTTGGATTTTTCCTACTTAGTCTTATGGTGTGCCTTCTCAAGCCATGCAAATTCAGGGCCAGACAGTTATACTGCAGCGACAAGTCCTCTTCCTTCACATCAGCTATCCTTAAAACCTTGGTTAGACAAGTCATCTCATTGCTGGAACTAAGAGAGCAAATTGTTATTTTTAATGCTTACTTTACAAGTGCAAATTGTGTGGGATGGGGACATTTTAATTTCAATACACAAATACCTTTGGTTTTGCCCTTCCTCCTCTTCAATTCTTGCTTCACCAAAGTCCTTAACTTTGCTTCCATTAAGATACCAAAGGACAACAGCCATGAACTGAGCACCTCTCCCAAAGCAAGCAGAGCAAGTTATGTTCACTGTTTTTCCTAGATGGGAAGTAAATTCACCAATAAAATTAAATTCTGCAAGTAGTATTTAATTTCATTTAATGTGCAAAAAAGTTCATTGAACACTTAGTGTGTGCCCTGCAATGATTTCCCTCCTTCATTTCTGGCACCTTCATCTTTCTGGGCCCTCCCTTGGACTCTTCCTCTCTCCCTTTATCTTCATTTCACTCAGTTTGGTTTGAAGCTCAGCTCTCACCACCTCTCACCCACAGGGGAAACTAACTCCGGCAAATGACTCAGACGTCACTAACCCCACATGGCAATGGAAGATTGCCCTTTACTCAAAATTGGAGATATTTTTTGACTGCTCTCTTCCACACCTTTCTCCTCTACCAATTCTCTTCATTTCTCATAAGCTACCTTTGGAAATAAATACGTTTTATCCAACCCTGCTACCATGCTCCAGAAAGAGCTCTGCAGCTCTCCATCACACCTCTTGGATAGAAGAGAGGATAAAATGAGATGCACCCATGAAAGTGTCATGAATTATCAGGTGCAGTACAAATGTAAACGTTGCATATTGCTGTACCCAAGGTTTCCAGCACTAGCTAGTGCCTGGGGCAGGTGCTTCCACAGATATCCCCTCACTTAATCCTCAAGGTTCCCTGTGCCAATTGCCTGACCCCTGCTAAAGAAATTCAGACCAGGGGTCATAAGGAAGGATTTTTTTTCAGGTAATATGCATACCATTCCTAAAGGTTTCTTACCGATTTCTACTTCCTTTGTTTCATTGTGTGGAGGGGCTATAATTTCTGGAAACAAAGAAAAGTTTTGCTCATCTTAAAGACAAAAAAAGAATGTAAATATTAGGAGAGCATTGGATGGTGATCAATACAAAGCTCATATATTCATATTTCTATCCTATTTCACAGCAATATTGTTCCAATTCTTCTGACTCATGGAAACACACACACACAAATGACACAAAAAACATTTAAGTAAAATTTTCTTACTATCTATTCCTTTTTTTTTTTTTTTTTGAGACAGAATCTCACTCTGTTGCCCAAGCTAGATTGTTGTGGCATCAGCCTAGCTCACAGCAACCTCAAACTTCTGGGCTCAAGCGATCCTCCTGCCTCAGCCTCCCAAGTGAGTAGCTGGGACTACAGGCATGCGCCACCATGCCTGGCTAATTTTTTCTATATATTTTTGGTTGTCCAATTAATTTCTTTCTATTTTGAGTAGAGATAGGGTCTGACTCTTGCTCAGGCTGGTTTCAAACTCCTGACCTTGAGCGATCCTCTCACCTTGGCCTCCCAGATCCCAGAGTGCTAGGATTACAGGTGTGAGCCACCACACCCGGCCCTTATCATCTACTTTTTATTGTCTTCTTTATTACTAAAACAAATGCTGGTCCAAGCCATTACATCAATTGCATGATCTAGTAACTATTAGAAATCTACAATTCTACAGAATAAGCATAAAATCACAGGGAAGAAGATTTAAAAAAAACCCATGAAAATGATAAATGCATGAGTCCACAGTTCTTCTCAAAGTTCTGCACCATTGTGGCCCGTCCTCAGTGAGAGAAGCCCCTTTCTCTTAGGGAATTCTAATTCCTGTGGCCACGGAGCCCAGAATCAGAGAAGGGAGGTCCTTTGGAGCACTGTTGCAATCCTCTACCCTTGACTGCTCATTTCTTCCAGGACAGTGTGATTAAGGACCACTGCAGGAGTTGGTGTTGAATAGTGAGAGGCACTAATAGGAATGTGATGTGCTGATGGTTATTTTAAAGCAGGGAAGCACTGAAAAACTCCAAACAAAAATTTGTCTCCAATATTGCTTTGCCATAAAAGAACTTCTACATGTAAAGGTGCTACTTCACATACAACTATTGATCAAGCCGTGCTAGGGAGAACCCAACTCTTTGTAGATTTCATAAACTATGATTGTGAAGTCTTTCCCTTAAACAAGCTTTTATAAAATTTAAAATAAATTTGAAAAAATATTTTTAGAATGAAGCAACCTCCTTGATCATTAATGACGTGGAAAGAGTTGTAAACCAGGATTGAAAAAAATATTTAAGTACACCATTGTACCCCATTGTAAAGTTTCTCATTAAACTTCTAGTCTAGTGAGTTATATTAAAGGCTGAATCCTTTTCTTTTTTTTTTTAATTTACAGAGTCTCTGAGACCAAACTGGGAAAAGGAAAGTTGTTCTTGCTCTCCAAAGAGTTGTACTGCCATTCAAAAAAAGTAAATTATGTTAGCATCCAGATCACTTTGTCTTTGGAAAATTAAATCAAAAAAGAAAGAATAGATGTGGCTTTGGATTAGGTATGTAATTTCCCGCTCAAATTTCTTACGTCTCAATAGTGCAATCAGAAAATCTCTGCGTTATAGGAGAGAATATGTAAGGGAAGGCAAAGCAGGAGAAAGTACAAGGAGGAGTATGAAGGGCAAAACTCAACCAGAGGGGCCCAATTTTTCCCACCTCGTCTTTTTTCAAATATTTTATTTTGTTACAGTCAGTAGCTTACCTTTAACTGTGAATGACCTGGTTGCTGACACACTGTAACTGACACCATTTTCATTGTGTGTAAATTTACACGTGTAGTCACCTGCATCCTCACTCATTACGTTGTCAATGACCAAAAATGACCTGTGTGCCTTGTACCTTGATCCTTGAAGAGCTTGACAATTCTGAAATAAGAAAATCCATTCCCCTTTCAGTAATTCTTCACTCGCTTCTAACTGTGTAATTTTCATCTATCCCTCTCCCCAACACACACATTTCTTTTTACCTTAAACCACTCGAGAGGTGCTGTCCAGTTGTAGAGGTCAATTGTAGGACAATAGATTTTGGAATTTTTTTCTGATCCAGATATGGTGGAATACATCAAGTAATCTGGAATGTTGCAATTCAGTTGTTTTTTGTATATGGTAACATTCACGTATCCAGTCTTATTGAAGGTGGGACTATTAAAATAAATCAAACAATTAAGATCACTTAGCATTGTGCAATAACTTAATCCAACTCTTATCTTTACTTAGTATTGCCTTTTTTCTTAAAACAATTGATATATAGTGGCTATTTTTATTTAAAAATCATCATGAAAACACAGAGTTTCAAATTCTTTTTTATTACCTTTGAGATAAAGTATAACCCCTACGGTAGCCCTAAGAATGACTCATTTACCATTTCTTCATATGTTACATCACTGTATCTGCTATAATGCCATGATCCCAGTGTAATAAAGGTAATTAGTATTTAATGAGAGTTTACTATGCAGCAGCCAGGATGTTGAGCACTTTTAAAACATTACTTCATTTTATTCTCACAATAATGCTTTTTTTTTTTTAAGTAGCCTCTCACTTTGTTGCCTAGGCTGGAGTGCAATGGTGTGATCATAGCTCGTTGCAGCCCTGAACTCCTGGTCTCAAGTGATCCTCCTGCCTCCCAAGTAGCTGGGACTGCAGGCGTGAGCCACCATGCCCGGCCATAATACTACTTTGAGGTGAATTATATTAGTACAGTGTATGTACTTTATAGATAAGGAAACTGAGGGGTGGAGAAGGAATTTGCCAGCATCGCACAGCTAACTAGTGGCAGAGCATGCATTTGAAACTGACACTTGTCTAGCCTCAGAATCCAGGCGCTTAAATAAGACATCCGGCTTTTTGATGAAGTTCATCTGATATTTTGTGCCAAATATGAGTAAAAAATCAAAACATTTAGCAATTTACATACAGAGTAAGTGATTTGTAGACATGCAATTTCATGTAACCCTCTATAGCTTAACTAAGCTTTAAGACGCTGGCAACTGCCCTTTTTCACCCACCAGAGGCTCCCATGATGCCAAACATCCAAGTTACTGGGTTTTGTGCTGGTTCGTTCTTAGTTCCAGCCAAAAGTGAGCAAGTGATCATAGTTCCCTTGGTCACTAGAAAAGCTAGGTCTTTCTCTAATTAGGCTACAAGTTAATTCCTGTAATTACAAATCCACATAGTTAGCTCATAATCACCTAAACCCCAACTGGAAGATATTCCTAGAAGTACTCTTTTCTTAAGATTACTTTGTAAATTCAACTGTTCCAGAAAGGACTAGGGAAGGAATGAAAGTGAAGGCAGCTCAGACTATCCGCCATGAAAGAATGGGAACAGGCTCAAAGATTGTGGTGGCTTTCTGGACAATACCTTCTGATGATGCAAGTATAAATGCCAGAATCGTCCACTTTGGCTGGCAGAAACTTAAGATGCTTGCCTGAGGAAAACACACGATTTCTCTCCTGGGTGGGAATACTTTCGTTTGTTTTTGAGTAATACCAATCCACAGGGTAACGAGATGCTTCATTTTTAGGACATATCACAATTAAAGCCTCATTTTCCAGGCCCCAGGATGGTTTACCTGCAAATAAAAAACATAAATAAGATCTTGAAATGACCATATGAAAAGATTGTAATTTCTATGTTCATAGTATTTCCTTCTAGGATAAAACTTAGAAATGAGTCATATTAATATACTGTGATACTTTTGGAAAGAATAAGTAAATGATTAAGACATTTTATGAAATGTTCTGCTGGGTATCACAAATTAATGAATTAATTTGGAGCTACATCCCCCTCAGTGCTCCCGTGGTAAAGCAGCCATGTCTATCCAAACAAATCATGTGTCAGTCAACAAATGCCTACAACAGCCTCCTGTTACAGGCACCATGTTAAATTCTGACATATTTAAATATGTAAAACTAAAATTATGATATATTTATTATGAATAATTTCTTCTGATCATTGATGAAGAATGATTATAGAAGACATAATGAATTTCCTAGTTTACAATTCAACTGGAACAATTGGAATCAAGCCATTGAAAACAAGGAAAATGTTCTTAGAATTACTTAATTTTAAAACATTGACATTTTAGTTGAAAAGCAATACTTACTATATTTAGCAGCTGTGAGATGTATGAGAACTGTTAGAATTGCCAAGATCCAAAGCCCCATTTCCTGTTTATCAATCAAAAGCCAAGTGTTGGTAACTGATTGCTGAGATTACTCCAGATGAATCAGTAACATGTGACGCTGAAGGTGGCCACTAGGCAGTTGATGGTGCTCGTTAAGACTCACGGCTGGGAAGAGTAGTCAGTGCCTCTACTGAGAAATAAATCATACACAACCAGAAATAAAATATTGATTAGCCATGATTTTTACTTGCCCAACACCACCCACGATAATTAATCAATCAACATGTGTTTATTAAGTACAAATACGTGTAACAGCAGGTTTCAGACATGCAACATTACATTTATTCCTGCTGAACCTTTGGGTCATATGACCCTCACAATGATCAACCTATTTCACAGTTATATTTTACCAGTCTCATGAGAATGTCCTGAAAGAAGCTAAATTAAGAGGAAAGAAAATGAGTTTCTATTTTTGAAAAAAAAAATTAAAACCACATAATTCAGTAGTTTCTAGAAAATACAATATTCTATAAAGCCACACAGGCTGGTGGGCAGCGTGCTCATATACCTAATTCACAAACAGAGGCACTTGCAAATAGTCATCACAAAGCAACTAAGAAGTAAAGGAAAGTGAGCACTAATGCATGAGCCAGGTAATCGCCCCAAACTCTACTCCAAACCCTCAAAAATTTGTCTCTGCCTCAGCACATCCCCAAGAATCACCAAAGGTTTAGCAAGAATAGTTGAAGGTCTGTAATAACCAAATATTTTTCTTTTTTCTTTCAGCAAAAGAACCATGTACTATATTACTTCTTATCTTAAAAAGCCAGGGGAGGGATGGGACCAATATAGAAATTTAGAAGCATAAGAAGAAACACAATAATTCTTAATATATTTTAAGAAAGTGCATTTCTTCTAAATATGAATTGTAGATAATTTTCTTATTCCAAACTTCAGATAAGTAATCGATGCTTACCCAAAGAAAATGATGGAGCTAAGAAGAGTGTTCAACCCTGTAGGTCCCTTCCTGTCGACTACTCACAGAGACACATTCTCCCTTTTATTTTAAAGGGGAGCCACTCAAAGACATCCTGTAATTTGCTACTCCACTCACCCTGAAATTTTATGTTTAGCCAAATCTATGTCTTGTCCAAAGACGCTGATGTGTCATGTACTAAGAATTCCTGGCATTGGTAAATAAATATTTAGACCTAAGGGAAACATTGAATAATCCTTTCAGAGGAAGTAATCAAATCATTTCCCCCTGTTTTAGCATCAGTTTCTCAACCTGAATAATGAATAATGCGTGCCATTTACCTCCCTGATATTACTATACTTTTAGTTCTAAATGATCTTGACATCCGGGGGAGGGGGGTGTTGAGGCTGCCCTTCCAGCTGTTCCTTGACACTCCATTTGACAGACACTAGTTAGGTTGGGCAGCATTTGTGTGGAGAGTTTCAAAAGCAAAGAAAATGCTTGGAAATGCAAGTCTGTAGTCCCAATGTGACTCAGTCTCATTCCCAAATAGGTTCCAGCTCTGCAGACTTAAGACCCAGTAGGGACCTCAAATGAAAAAATAAAAAGGAAAATTTTTCTCATGAGTTCAGGGAAATAGAGGGACGCTGTGACTGAGAAGTTTACCTCAAGGGTAATGACAAAGAAAACCATAACCCTCAACTCTTGGGTTCCAAGTAAAACAAGTCTTAATAGCAAAATTTGATTTTATCTGTGCATGGTTGTTATGATCTTATTATACCTAAACTCAACTTATTTTTAAAAGTCATCACTTCTCAGAAAGATTCAGGGACTAACTCCAGACCAGTACACTAATATATTATAATAAAGGCTAACCTTTCTCTAGGGCTTCCTGTATGCCAGATGCAGTTTTAACTGACTTACGTGTATTAATTCCTTCATTCTCACGATCACCCAATGAGGCGGGCACTACTATTATTATTTCCATTTTATAGACAAGAACATTGAGGCACAGAGAGGTTAAGCAATTTGCACAAGTCACATAACACTAAGAGGCAGAGCAAGAATTTGAACCCAAGCAGGCTGGCTTTGAAGACTGGACTAATCACTGAATCATACTGCTGCCACTTGTGGAAGGTTAAGAAAGGGGAGTTCTGTGCACATTTTTTTGAGCCAGTTTATTATAGCATCTTTGCTCCCCACAGTGGCTGGGTTGACCACTGGGGAATTGATCATGAGATGCTGGTATAAATTCGAGGAATGAGGTCTGCTCATTGTTACTCTTGACCTACTTGTGGAAGTTCTTTTTTTTTTTTTTTTTTTGAGACAGAGTCTCACTCTGTTGCCCGGGCTGTAGAGTGCCATGGCATCAGCCTAGCTCACAGCAACCTCAAACTCCTGGGCTCAAGCAATCCTTCTGCCTCAGCCTCCCAAGTAGCTGGGAC
>CAUYRT010063292.1:0-25786 GCA_963574885.1 Lepilemur ruficaudatus | reverse complement strand
TTATTAGTAAATTTACCAAGTTGTACAGCTATTCACATAAATCAGTTTTAGAAGATTTCCTTCCCCCTACTGAGACCCCTAATTCCCATCCCCAACTACGTTTCAAGCATGTCCCTCCCTTCCAAGATGCTAACCGCATCCCTCAGATGTGGGTCTACCCCCCAACCTCCGAAACCCTGGTGGACACCACCACCATTTGAGCACCGCAGTGTTAATCAGTCAGTACCAGTTTGATGGCGAGTACATGTGGGGCCCATTCTTCCGATCTTGTGTCACCTCACTTTGAATAATGGGCTCAAGCTCAATCCAGGATAATATAAGCGGTGCTAGCTCACTGTCGTTTCTTAAAATTGAGTAATATTCCATTGTAAACATATACCAAATTTTAACAATCCACTCATGAATTGACGGGCACTTGGGTTGTTTCCACGACCTAGCAATAGTGAATTGTGCTGCCATAAACATTCGGGTACAGATGTCTTTATCATAAAATGTCTTATGCTCTATTGGGTAGATGCCTAATAATGCTATTGCTGGATCAAATGATAATTCTATTTTTAGCTCTTTGAGGAATCTCCAAATTCTTTTCCACAAAGTTTGCACCAATTTGCAGTCCCACCAACAGTGTAAGAGTGTTCCAGAGAAACTATCTCTAGAGCAAATAGACAACCTACAGAATGGGAGAAAATATTTGCTCTCTACACCTGCGACAAAGGTCTGATAACAAGAATCTACCTAGAACTCACAAGAATTAACAAGAAAAAAATCAAACAACCCCATTTATAAACAGGCAAAGGAGATGAACAGAAACTTCTCCAAAGAAGAGAGAATAATGGCCAGCAAACATATAAGAAAAAGTAATTCTATATTACTACAACTAATATAATATATATGACTAGGAAAATTTGTTTTGGGAGGCACCACACAATTTTTAATTTTTTCCTTTTATTTTTTGTGAGTATGTAAAAATTGCATACATTTATGGGGCACAGAGTGACATTTCAATACATGTATACAATGTGTAATGATCAAATCAGGGTAATTAGTAAATCCATCACCTGAAACATTCATCATTTCTTTGTGTTGGGAACATCCTAAATTCTCTCTTCTAGCTTTGTGAAAATACATAATAAATTATTGTTAACTATTTTTACCCTACAGTGCTATAGAGCACTAGAACTAAGTCCTTCTGTCTATAATTTTGCATCCATTAACCAGCCTTTTTCCTTATCCTCCCTTCTCCCTTCCTTTCCAGTTTCTAATAACTACAGTTCTACTCTTCACTTCTATGAGCTCAACTTTTTTTAGTTTCAGCACGAGTAAGAACATGTGATATTTATCTTTCTGTGCTTGTCTTATTTCATTGAACATAATGTCCTCCGGGCTCATTCAGGTTGCTGCAAATGACAGGATTTCATTCCTTTGATAGCCGAATAGTATTCCATTGTGTCTATGTACTACATTTTCTTTATCCATTCATCTCTTGAGGAATACTTACGCTGATCCCATATCTTGGCTATTGTGAATAGTGCTACAGAAAACATGGGGGTGAAGATATCTTTTCCATACACTGATTTACTTTCCTTCAGATAAATACCCAGTAGTGAGATTAGTGTATCAAGTGATAGTTCTATTTTTAATTTTATGAGAAACCTCCATATTGTTTTCCGTAATGGCTATATTAATTTACATTCCCACCAACAGTGTATAAAAAGTTTTTTGTTTTTTCCTCTGCATCCTCACCAGGATTTGTTATTTTCTTTTCTTTTGATTTCCCTGATGATTAGTGATGTTGAACATTTTTTCATATATTTTTTGGCCATTTGTATATCTTTTTTGAGAAATTATTATGCAGCTCCTTTGCTCATTTTTAAATCAGATTATTAGTTTTTGCTCTTAAGTTGATTGAGATCATATTATATTCTGGATATTAGACCCTTCTAGGATGACAAGTTTGCAAATATTTTCTCTCATTCTACAGGCTGTGTCTCTTCACTTTATTGTTTCTTTGCTGTGCAGAAGCTTTTTAGTTTGATATAATCCCATTTGCCTACTTTTGTTTCTGTTGCCTATGCTTTTGAGGTCTTACTCATAAAATCTTTGTGAAGAAAAATATCCTAAAGCATTTCCACTGGTTTTTTTTATAGTAGTATTATAGCTTTTTCTTACATTTAAGTCTTTAATCTATTTTGAGTTGACTTTTGTATAGGTGAGAGTTAGAGGTCTAGTTTAACACATTGACTGCCACACTAGGAAAAAAATTGTCCATGGGGCCATGGTGTTTTATTACAAAAATAGAATAAAAATTTCAAAAACAAAACAGTCCTTTCTAATTTAATGAAAAATGTGTTATTTTTTATTGTTTTCTGTGTGTGAGTTATATGTAACTTGAAAAATAGTTCGAGGTTCCCATGGTGAAGAGACATGTGAGTTATATATGCTTCACAAGGTCCCGGGCTCAAAACTAGCATGAGTTAAATACAACTCACATGGCAGTTAATGTGTTAATTCTTCTGCATATGGATATCCAGTTTTCCTAGAACCACTTATTGAAGAGACTGCCTTTCCCCAATGTATGTTCTTGGTCTTTTGTCAAAAGGATTGGTCTTTTGTCAAAAATTAATTGGCTGTTTATCCCTTAATACACAGCAATATTAACTAAAATGCACACATAGAACAATGGTTAAGCAATCTGAACTAATCTAATCTAAAGCACAGAACCCTTCTCTGCATAATTCCTCCTCCCCTCCTCCCACCACCCAGTGACAGTCAGCATACTCTCCAAGACATCATGTTTAACAATAATGCTCAAAATATGTTAAAAGTAGAGGTAGTAAAATAATCCCTCTATATATGTCTTTTCATTAGTTTTAAGAAAGACTGTCCTCTGGGAGTGACCTTTGCTAATCCACCTCTTGGAGCTAGATGTAGTCCTGTACTTAGTCACCGGAGTGGGGGAAGAGGAAGAAGAGGAAGGGTGAAGGGAAGAGCTCTTTGCTAGTATCTCCATATTAGAAAATGGTTTTAGATTATAGCCAAAGGTCTATATGTGTATTTTTAGTAAAATATCTGTGTTTATTGTAGACAAAGTTCATCATTTTGCAACATCTAAGGTTTGGAAATGCCCTGAGGTGACAGTGTTTGATAAAAAAATAGAACTAGTAAATTAGCCATTTTGTGATTATCTTTTTGTTGCAATTGATAGAAAAGATGCATCTTGGACATGGAATGGTTAAGCCACCTCTGAGAAGCATATATCAGGACTCGTTCAATAGGTTGGCAGCAGAGGGGCAGAAGGAATTATGAAGGGAGAGATGTATGCAGATGTGTTCATATTTACATTTTGACAGTAGCCATTGATGCATGTACATCTCTTTTGGCTAAACTATGAGAATATATTAAGCAATTCAATAGTACATACCTTCTTGCTAACATTTTAATGGTATAGATCTGATAATGAATTCTCTTAGAAATATTACACTTAGTGTACTTTGTTGCTTTATATTAGATTTTAAATTGAGCATTAAGGGAATGCAGTATTTTAATCAGAACTCCATCAGTACTTTTATCTAGAGGCCTGTTGCTATTTTTGTCTTCTATGAAATTTTAGTCCCAAGAAAGGCAGGATTACATTTTTTCCTATCAGATTGAGTTGGTGTACTGTATTCTTGGTTACCAAAGTACTTATATAGCTTTGGGATTTTGGATTCACACTCATGATGTGTGAAAAAGCATGATACATACTATATGATCTTGATCCTATAAAATTGGACATTGTGTATGTACACTGAGGATCTAGAAGGACACATCAAACTGTAAACTGCTTGTGATTGTGGATGACTTTGTTCTTTGCTTCTTGTGCTTTTCAGTTTCCTATACTTCATATATTAACTTTTAAAAACATCCTATTTCTCCCTAATTCTCTGAACATAATGTGAAGTTCTGAACATAATGTGAATAAAGAATATGCCACAGGATTTCCTGATGACTTGAAATGGTTTTGTCAGGGTTGTCAATGTGATATTTAAAAGATGTAGTGTTTGTCTTCATTTGAAATTAGATCCAAATATTTTGAAAAATTTACTAACCTGGGGAAATAAAAGGAATTGCTGGCTATTCTTACAAAAAAATACCTGTTATTTTAAAAACTTAAAAAAAATTAGTTGGCTGTAAGTATGTGGATTTTTTCCCTAGGTTTCCTATTTTATTCTATTGGTCTATATGTCTGCTATTATACCAGTACTGTGCTATTTGGGTTACTATAGCTTTGTAGTATATTTTGAAGTCAGGCAATGTAATGCCTTCAGATGTCTTTTTGTCCAGTATTTCTTTAACCATTCAGGGTCTTTTGTGGTTCCTTATTAATTGTAAGGGTTTTTTCCCTATTTTTGTGAAGAATGTCATTGGTATTTTGATAAGGATTCTATTGAATCTGTAGATTGCCTTGGGTAGAATGATCACTTCAACAATATTAATTATTCCAATTCATAAGCATGAATATATTTTCAATTTTTCTGTGTCCTTTTTAAATTGTTTCGTCAGTGTTTTGTAGTTTTCATTGTGGAGAGCTTTCACTTTTTTGTTACTTTATTCCTAAGTACTTTTTTTTGGTAGCTATTGTAAATGGGATTGCTTTCTTGATTCCTGTTTCAGCTAATTCTTCTTGGTGTGTAGAAATACTACTGATTTTTGCATGTTGATTTTATATCCTGCAACTGTACTGAAGTTGTTTATCAATTTTAAGAGTTTTTTTGGGTGTAGTCTTTAGATTTTCCATATAAAATACTGTGTCATATGCAAAAAGGGACAATTTTACTATATCTTTTCCAATTTTTATGCCCTTTATATCTTTTCCTCCCCTAATTGCTCTGGCTAGGACTTCTAGTACAATGTTTAATAAGAGTAAGAGTAGCAAGAGCAGGCATCCTTGTCTTGTGCTAGTTCTTAGAGAAAAGGCTTTCAGCTTTTCCTCATTCAGTATGATGTTATCCGTGGGTTTGTCATATATGGTATTTATTATATTGAAGTATGCTTCTTCCATACCTAATTGGTTGAGAGTTTTTATCATGAAGAAATATTGGATTTTATCACATGCTTTATCTGTGACTGCTGAGGTGATGTATGGTTTTTGTCCTTCATTCTGTTGATGCGCTGTATCACATTTATTGATTTGTGTATATTGAAACATCCTTGCCTCCCTGAGTTAAATCCTGCTTGATCATAGTGTATTATCTTTTTGCTGTGTTATTGGATTTGGTTTGATAATATTTTGCTGAGGATTTTTGCATCTATGTATTATACATTAGGGATATTGGTTTGTAGCTTTCTGTTGTTGTGCCCTTGTCTGGTTTTGGAATCAGGGTAATTCTGGCCTTGTAGAATGAGTTTAGAAGTATTCTTTTCTCTTTAATTTTTTGGAAGAATTTAAGAACTAATTAGTATCAGTTCTTTAAATGTTTGGTATTAATAGAATTCCACAACGAAGCCATTGGTTCCTGGGCTTGGGTGGACTAGTCATTGGACCCCTATTCAGCACAGGTGGGTACCAATAGTGACAACAACAACCTTAAACAAGCTGGTCCTTGGCCTGTAGGCAGTTGGCAGGTGCACAATGGCCCACCACTAAAGAGGATGGGGTTGCTATCAGCAATAGCCTAGATCAGGAGGCTCTCAGGTTTTGGGGAGCATGCATTTCAGCTTTCTATGTCCTGCAGACAGCCTCCCTGATATGAGTAACTGCCTATTTCCCAAGCTGTAGGGTGTAGCATGGGCTTGGGTGCCAGGGACTTGGGAGCTTTGTTGG
Source organism: Lepilemur ruficaudatus (assembly GCA_963574885.1). Lineage (NCBI taxonomy): Eukaryota > Metazoa > Chordata > Mammalia > Primates > Lepilemuridae > Lepilemur > Lepilemur ruficaudatus. The sequence goes on along the minus strand of CAUYRT010063292.1, from coordinate 19,983 downwards.
GTTTAGCTGGTGTGTGACACTGCAGCCCTCTGGGTGTATGTGGAGAGATGTTCATGGGACTTCATGGATTTGGAGATGCAGAAGCCGCTGGTCCACAGGACAGGATGTATGTAGTTTGGTTTTGGCTTCACTCTCAAAAATGTTGCCATGCTGCAACAGCCTGGGTACCAGAGACTGGGTACCAGAGACACAGTGTGGATTCTTTCCCTAGGACAATGCAGTCATGTGGACTCCAAGAGTTCCCTATGCTAGGTTCAGGGCCTATGAGGGCCCAGGGGCTCACCTGTGGCTAGAATTGCAGGTGGCTGTGACAGGAATGTGAACTGCTGGGTATCTCCAGTTTATCTTTTCCCCCACAATAGGAAGGCCCTCTTGGCTCCTAGGGGATCCAGCCGACTGCTTTACTTTCCTCTCTATGCTGCCATCTCAAGTTTCCATGCTTCAGAGGGTCTCTGTCATTTCCATGCTGAATTCCAGTATTTTACTTTAAAAGCTCTATTCAACATGTGGTTATCTATTTGTTGTTTTGGTTCTTCTTTGTTGAGGAGGTGAATGCTGAATGCCCCTTGTCAGCCATCGTGATGATGTCTCCTTAAAAAGTCTTCATTCAAAAATTCTGACACAGTTGCCACTTAGTGTTGCTACTGAACAACAGAGATGGGTGAGCCCGTTATACTCATCTTAAATGACTAATGAAATTCAACTGGACATCATAGTTGTAATAATAGCTGCTCTCGAGAGATGAAGAAATGGGTTAGAACACCTCCACTTTGGAGCAGCTTCCCCTGTGTGATTAAAACCACTTGGGTATGTCTCTAAAAAATTTACAGTGATCCATATCTGCTTGAATGTATATTTAAAAAAAGAATCTTAAAAGCTAAAGACTGAAAAAATGTTATATCTGAATGGTGTGTAATATTGTTCTGACTAATGAACAAAGGGGATGGTCTCTAAGTTTTACATTCCTTACATTTTACTCATTGTTTATGAGTATTATATTAGGCAATATTTAAGTGCTTACTATGACCCTGCATCATATATTATAAAAATGCAGCAATTAGTTTTAAAAATTTGGAAACATTCCCTATTACCCTGTATCACAAAGACAAATTTAGGCTTCCGATACCAGTAAATGTCCAGAACAGCTATCAATTTAACTTGATGTCTCTTGGTCACAGTAAAAAAAAGTCTGAAGTGAGAGCCACTCTAAATTCTCATTTAAGACACCATCTAGCTCAATACTACTTGGAGAATCCAGCTCTATATAGAAATTATACAAGAAAAAACTATCTTGGAAGTTCTGACTTTATTGGAAGGTAGGAACAGCAGAACTATTAACTCTATATCTCCATACTAAATTAGCTTCTGGGTATTTTTAGGTTTCTTAGCTGGCTTGTTAATGTTCCCGACAGTCACTGGGCAATAATTCCTAGAAAGTGACGTTTTTATGCTTTGGAAGCAGGAACCAATCTTCTGCTCTCGCTAATGTTTATCTTGTCCTTCTTCATGCAGGAGCTCATCTTCTGTTCTTGCTCATGTTTATCTGTTCTACTTCATGCACCTGAATAAGTGTTCTGAGTCTGTGCTCTTTTCTGGACTCAGAGGGCCTATCAATTGAGACAAGTGACAACACATGGATGTTCCAAATATGAATATAGCTATGACAGCACACCATAATTTTGTGAATCACAAGCATCAATATTTTCACATGGCTACAAATGACAGTGTAGATCAGTTGTAAACATCTTAGTGACTGTTTTTCCTGTGTCTTCTGTTCTATTTCTTTCTTTCTGTTTCTGTGAGTCTCTGTTTTCATTCCTGTCAGTTTCCTTTCTTTTTTGTTTTTGTTCTATTCTTCGTCATTTCAACACTCCTTTCTTTCTTTAAAGCCCCTACCTCTAAAGTTGAAAAAATGCATATATTAGCAAAATAGATTATTGTATTAACTTGAAAAGTAGATGATGGTAAAAACCTAGAAGTTGTTCTGTATTACTAAAATTTCTGTCTACTTATGCATATAAAGAGCTAGAAGTACACAATCTGCCAAATATTCAACACATCAAATATTTATTTATTTCTCTATAGGTATGTTCCCCGATAGATTTTAGTTTCTTTCCCAGTAGGTCCATGACCTTCAGCTAAATAAATAAATACATATATCCTCTTTTATCTACTCAGATGTATGAAGTATAATCACTTTTACACAGAGGCATAAAGTATAACTATGAGGCATTAAGTTTTGTTGTACATCATGGATTTAATGAATGCAACTATGCAACATACAGTAATTGATTTTTTAGTGAAGTTGAACAATTTTATATAGCAGATTTCTTATTTTATTGGTTTGTGATACTATGAAAATGTTCTGCTTATAATTCCTGAATTTCATATTCTAAATGTGAGTCCTTAAATATTCCCATTCTGAGGTGTTTCTATTAACATTATATTTATTTGAATTTGTTAGCAATTGAACACAATTATAAAAATCAAATAAATATTAGCATTTAACAAATATAAGATATATTTATTTGTGAGATCTCAGTGAATTTAAATTTTGATGCAGTATCAATATTTTCCCATCAAATTTTTACAAAATATTTCTTACTAGAATCCCCATACTTTAGAATGTTTTCAGCATCTTAGGTATTAGTGTTTAACAGCAGAGTACTTATTACATTCCAGATGATCTGTTAAAGAGTTTGCATTCATTTTAACTAATTCTCATGGCAATCCTATTACATAGATGCTACTATTTCCACTACATTTGAAAAATCTGAGGCTTTGTGAAATTAAATAACTTAATAAAATTCACAGAATCATAATTTAAATTTAATTCTGTTTGGCTCAAAACTACTTTCTTCTTTACCTCCCTGATTTCAGAAGTTATAACAACTTGATTGTGACTTAAATGTGATTAATCATTCTTAATCACTGAGGAATAAAATGCAATTGCTATAGTGGTCTTGCACCAGTTGTTCCCACCCAGGTGCAATTTTGCCTGCAATGGTACATTTGGCAAATTTGGTTAGAACAACCCGGGTGTCATAATTACCTGGGGCAGGGTGAGGGCTACTAGTATCTAGTGAATTGAGGACAGAGATGCTGCAAAACATTCTGCAATGCCAAAAGCAAACCTTCCATAAGAAAGAATTGTCTGACCCACAATATCAATAACAACATTGCTTAAAAACCCTGATTTAGGGTTTCAGTAAATTTAAGCACCACTGATTTTCCTTGCATACCATATGTCCACAGAGCAGATTATGTAAGAGATAAACTATGAGGAAACGGGAGTCAAAGGGACTGAAAGAAGAAGCTTCAGCTATTGAGTTTTCCAAGGGTGTATATTAATTAACAAGGCATCTTATTTTCTGCCTTGCCTTCTCAGAGATACCTGTAGCATGATAATCCATGTGATCTTTCATAAATTATATGTCAGGATATTAATTTCATGGATTTTTTATGGGTAGTATATTAAGCCATTGCCTATGGTTTCCAAGAATACCTGAAATATAAAGCAGGTATTCTTGTCAAGAAGTTTTACAACTGCATTTAATTAATAGAAAATATAATACAGATATCAGGCATTAAGTTTTTAGGCTATCTATAGGCATTAAAAATTCCAAGGTGCCCTCAGTATGAAAAGTCATTCGAATGAACCATAAGCATTGAATCATCTCTTGTGGGGGAGGAAAAATTATCAAGACTTTAGGGTATAATTTCTTCAATTTTCAGCCTCCTGGAATTTCCTTAAAGTTCAATACACATATTATATCCAGAAAGCAGCCAGGAATTCCCTTTCAGTTCTGTATCAGTCAAACTGGCATTTTCCCCCCTCTACTGGCACTACTGCTTCTTCATTGTTGCGTTTGATTTGTGATCCCTTTGTCTCCTGTCATCCAAAAGGAAAAGTCCAGTCAGTGGCATGGGACTTTCTAGCCTCATACTCCAGAGGCCCTTAAATTACAGGGGTAGCAGAGGTGTTGTGACTTTCTCTGCGATCCAAGGGCAAGGCAGGGCAGAATTATAATCATCCTGCTGGTAGCTGCCAACTTATTTTTTCTCTCTTTATCACTTTTTCTGTCTTAACAGAAATCCCTTTCCATTCTCAGTTTATTCTCTGATGAACTCTCTATTTAGGTATCCGATATCCCTTTATATCACATCTCTGTCTTATTGTCCTGAAATGCTTCAGTAACAAAGGCGTATATCATGGGTCTAATAAATGAAATCCTGTGTCTGGGGATTAACACCAAAGCCTCCTTCAGAGAGAAACCATAAAGCCAAACATCCAGATATACAGAGTATTACCACCAGGAAGATCTCAGAAAATTATCTCTGAAATAAAAGCAAAATTAGTATATAAAAAGATCAGCTTTACCTATAATCAGTGTAAATACTATCAAAAATGAGGTGTGCCGATATTGAATGATTTTTAAGAGTTATACAAATAAGACTTCAGGGCCTAATTTCCAAGCATTTTACATCAACACAGATGCCAAATATAGAACTACTAGTATAAGTAATCGTGATTATTCCAGTAGAAAATAGACGCAGCGTTTAACCTCTACATATACTTGTTAAATCATCAAAAACATGAAATATAGTAGTAATTTTCAACTGATTTTATTTCCAAAAAATGTAATAAAAAGTATTTTAAGGAAGTAACTTTTTGATTAAAATGATTTCAAACCTTATTCTACTAATGTGGCTTTATCTTTTGAATAAGCTAATGTGTACCATCAAGCTGAAAAGAACTATGGATTAAAGTCATATTGTACAATTAAAGTCATACCATTTTCAGTGCTATTTATTCTAACACTTTCAGAAATTTCACTACAAATAGTAATGGCCCTGCTCACACCATGCTTCTTTTATCCACATTCCCTAATTTAAATTTGTATCTGAAATTTTTAACTGTTTTTTTTTCCTATTCACTTGGCTTGAAAGGCCAATATAGATTAGTCTTGCTGAACTAGTTTATTTTTCATACAAAAGGAAGGAATTTTCCAAAAGAACAAATGCTCAAAATGGGTTTTTATCGAATCTTTCAGTATATTGAAGTTGAGAGATTTAGATTTGAGTTAATGAGATGTATGTTATTCAAATGTACTATCATTTAGGAAAATTACTACACTCAATTTCCAAGTGCCTTAGTTTTCTAGTTGTTAGCCAGCAAAACATTTACAGTATTTTCCCTTTCTCTTTAATTCATGTTACGGAAGAAAAAATATAATTTATATAAACATTTTTTTCTTCATTGAATTCATGCAAATATTTTTTTGTTGGTTTGAATTTAGTTTACTGAGCCTGTAACAACTAATTTAATGGCAACTAAAATTGCAGTTTGTTCTAACAACAGTAAATAGTCAAATAATTGGTTTTTTATTGGTTAATTAAATTGTAAAATGCCTCTCTTATATATTCCCCTTTTTACTTCCCCTTTACTAATTGCAATCAACAGCATATGCAGATACTGTATTAACAACTAAACTGGAAGGCCAGGGGCTATTGCTATGAACATTATTCAAGATTTTATCTCACTACTTATAAGCCTGGAAAAAGACAATAATATAAAAACAACATTTTTTTCTTTATTATTTCAGAATATTAGGGGGTACAAATGTTTTTGTTATATAGATTGCTTTTATACTGCTGGAGTCAAAGTTATAAGTGTGTCCATCACCCAGATAGTGTACATTGTACCTGTTAGGTATGATTTCACCCAGCCCCTCCCTTCCCCTCCCACCTGATTGACTTCTGTTGAGTTTTATTTCCATCTGTGCACATGAATGCTGATTGGTTAGTTCCAATTTAATAGTGAGTACATATGGTGTTTGTTTTTCAATTATTCTGATAGTTCACTTAGAAGAATGGTCTCCAGGTCCATCCAGATTGTTGAAAATGGTATTAATTCATTTTTTATGGCTCAGTACTACTCCATGGTATACATATACCACATTTTATTAATCCACTCATGAATTGATAGGCACTTGGGTTGATTCCACATCTTTGCAATTCTGAATTGTGCTACAATAAACATTCTAGTGCAAGTGTCTTTTTGATAAAATTACGTTTTTTCCTTTGCATAAATACCCAGTGGTAGGATTACTGGATCGAATGGTAGGTCTACTTTTAGTTCTTTCAGGAATCTCCACATTGTTTTCCATAGAGTTTGTGCTAGTTTGCAGTCCCACCAATAGTGTAAAAGTGTTCCTTTCTCTCTGCACCCATGCCATCATCTATTGGTTTGGGACATTTTGATAAAAGCCATTCTCACTGGGGTTAGGTGACAGCTCATTGTGGTTTTGATTTGCATTTCTCTAAGGATTAGAGACGTTTAGCCTTTATTCATAAGTCCATTGGCTATTAGTCTACCTTCCTTCGAAAAGCTTCTGTTCATGTCTTTTGCTCACTTTTTAATGGGTTTGTTTGATATTTTTTCCTTGCTAATTTGCTTGAGTTCTTTGTAGATTCTGGTTATTATCCCTTTATTGGATGTATAGCATGAAAATATATTCTCCCATTCTGTAGATTGTCTATTTGGTTAAGTGTAAGTAGTTTGCTGCAGCTGAAGCAAATGAAATCACTAAATTAATACGAGTGGTCATGAGTCAACAGCACTTTAAGATAGATACCGGTATAATTACTAACACATGCTATCTCATACACATAAACAGAGGCACACAACAATAAGATAGTCACATTTACAGTCACCATTCATACCACCTGTTTATATTTGTGACAATTTGTACCTGAGTCAAACCAGAACTAAAAGTTCATATCCAGGACCATCAGCCTTGTCTTCAATATTTTATGGCATGAATTTATTTATAAATATGACATTTGAACAATCAAAATTTCATATTAACACATGTTCCAAATTATGCTTTGTGTGTTCATAAATGTTCAAATTCATAATTTTGCTTATAAGCTAATCAGTAACTGCCACTCCCAAAGTATTTCATTTTGAACTTTTCTCTTGGGTATAAAATTCTGCTATAATGTGTAATGCTAAGTTAATTCATATAATCATGCATTTGTTCAATCTGGGGCATTTATCCCATAGAAATGAAAATATATGCCCACACAAAGACCCATACATATTTGCTCCTAACAGCTTTATTCATAGAAGCTCAAACCTGGAAACCTTCAGAATGTTCTAAAGTAGGTTAATGATTAAACAAATTGGTACATCCATAACAAGGAATAATACTCATCAATAAGAAGGAACAAATAGTGATGCCCACAAATTAAACAGAACTCAAGAATATTATAGTGAGTTGAAAAAAAGAACAACCTTAAAAGATAGCATACTGTGTGAATCCATTATTTAACATTAATGAAATAAAATTTTAGAGATGTTAAATAGGTAAGTGGTTATTAAGGCTTAGGTATTCAGGGACTTGGGGGAGAAACAGGGGCATATTTAACTATAAATAGAGTAGTGAATTGAATGGTGACCCACAGAAAGATATATCCATGTCCTTATCCTAGAACCTGTGAATGTTAACTTTCATGGATAAAGATAGAGTTAAATTAAGGATCTTGAAAAGAGGAGTTTATTTTGTACTGTCTGGGTGGACCCTAAAGGCAATCACAAGTATCTTTATAAGATATGCACACATACAGAGAAGATATAGAGGAAAATAGTCACATAATAGGTTTATGTTTAGTATTTACAAAATTATCTATTTTCCAGAGTGGCTGTAACATCTTACATTCCCAGTTTCTCAATTTCCTTATCAGTATTTGGTACTGTCACATTTTCTAAATTTTAGTTGTTCTAAATAGATGTGTAGTGATAAATCTTCATTTCCCTAGTGATTAGTGATAATGAGCATCTTTTATATGATTAGTTACCATTGGTATATCTTCTTGGGTGAAATGTCTCTCCAAGTATTTTGCCCATGTTTTAATTGGACTGTTTTTTGTTTTGTTTTGTTTTATATTTCTGTTGCATTTTGAGAGTTCTTTATATATTTATATGAGTTTTGGTTAGATATGTGGCTTAAAATACATTGTCTCCCAGTCTCTACCTTACTTTTTCATCCTCTTTTCACAGGAAAATGTTTTTAATTTTAGTAAAGTCAAAAATTTTTTTATGAGTCATGTTTTGGTATTATGTTAAGGAACTCTTTACAAAGATCTAGGTTCTAAAGATTTTCTCCTGTATTTTCTTTTAAATTCTACAGTGTCATTTTTATATATAAATTTATGACCTAGTCTGAGTTATTTTTTATATAAAGTATGAGGTTTAGATTGAAGTTCCTTTTTTCTTTTGCCTATGGATGTTCAATTTTTTCAGCACCATTTGTTGAAAAGTTATCCTTTTCCCATTTAATTATTTTTGTACATTTATAAAAAAAAATTAGTAGGCTATACCCACATGGAGCAACATACGTGTTTTCTATTCTGTTGATCTGTATGTCCATCCTTTTATCAATGCCATATAGTCCTAATGACTAGCTATGTAACACATTTGCAATTGGTTAAAATGATTCCTCCCACTTTACCCTTCTTTTTCAGAATTGTTTTAGGTATTCTAACCCCATATACATTTTAGAATAATCTTTTATATATCAATAAAAATATTGCTGGAATATAAATTTGACAAGAATTGGAATCTCTACAATATTGAGTCAATGAACATAGTACATCATTCTATAAAGCTTCAATTTCTTCCATCAATGTTTTCTAGTTTTCAGCATACATATCTACACAAATTTATTAGATTTACACTGTTTTTGAGAGATTTTAAATGACATTGTATTTTTATTTTTAGTTTCCTGATGTTTATCATTAGTGTGTGTATATATATATTTATATACACACACAAATAATTTTTGTATGTTGCTATTGTATCCCAAGAACATGCCAAACTTCCTTATTAGGTCTAGGAGTTTTTTGGATGACTCCATGGGATTTTTTAGGTAGATCATCCCGTCTCATGCAATTAGAAACAGTTTTGTTTCTTCTTTTCTGATCTACACATCTCTTATTTCATTTTATTTTCTTATCACCTCAGCTATAACTTCTAGTCCTTGTAAGTGGTAGTGAGAAAAGTAGATGTCTAAATATTCTGATCAAATTTGCTCTTTCATCGTTAAGTATGATGTTAGCTATAGATTTTTTGTAGATGCTATCAAATAGAGGAAATTCTACACATATTCCTAGTTTTCTGAGTGCTTTTACTATGAATGGCTATTGAAATTTGCCAAGTATTTTTTTGTACCAATTCATATGATCATGTGATTTTTTAGCCTGTTATCATTATGGTTTACATTATTTGATTTGCAAATATTGAACCAGCCATGCATCCCTGGAGTAAACTGCAGTTGGTCTGGTGTATAATACTTTCAATATGTGGCTGAGACTATTTGTTATTATTTTGTTAAAATATTGGGTTCTACATTCACAAGGGACATTAGTCTATAGCTATGTAGCTTTCTTTCTCTCTTTATGTCTGTCTTTCTTCCTTCCTTTTTTCTTTCTTCCTTCCTTCCTTTAACTGCCTTTATCTGATATTAGTAGAAAGGTAAACTTAATTGGGAACTTCCAATTCAAACAAAATGGTGTGGACACATCACTTCCATATCATTTCTGATATATTACTTGTATAAATCCTGTAAATAACACAATGATAGGAGAACTCTTAATGGTAGAAAAATTAACATTAGTTGGTTAGGGACTCCAGGTCAGAAGAAACATTTTACAACTCCCCATTCAACAAAAGGCAGCCTAGGCTTGGTGTTTCCTGACCACCAATCTATCAACAGAAATCATGCCACATAAACTCATTCCTTCCCCAAATTGAGTCAAATGAAACTCCTACGGATACTATCAGGTGAGCCCAACAGAAGCATGAAAAGGGATTAATTAGATGCTCAACTAATATAAGCATCCAGGAGAAGGGTCCTTCCTCACCACTGGTAAAGACACCTTTACCACACTCAGAGGTACCACGGAGTTGGGAGGCACTGGCAAAGGGATGCCACAACAACAAGTATCCAGCCCAGAAAAAACACTTCATCCCAGAAATCTACAGGATCCTTTAACCCACCTAGAAGACCAAGGGCCCAGCCTGTGGAAGCTCCTTCTACCCACTAAAGAAGCAGTAGCCAGAACAAGTGAGATCCACATGACACTAGATAAATATATTAAATCAAAATAACACCATAAAGTTTCTGAAAATTTTCATTGGAATCAAAGCCCCATAAATTAGTTTAGGAGGACCTACATGCTAAATCTAAGTAAAGAGACTATCTGCTAAAATAAATAAGACCCAGAACCTCCAACACAATAGAAAAAAATGTCCAGAATACAATTAAAAGTCGCCCATCACAGCAAGAACCAAGAAAACTATGACATGAATGAGGGAGACAATCAACATATGCCAAACTGAACCAGATGTTGCAATTATAAGACAGATGTTAGAGCAACCATCACTAAGATGATTCCATGAGCAATACTTACAAATTCTCTTGAAACAAACAAAAAAATCTCAGCTAAAAAATATAGAAGTTCTAAAAAATGGATATTATAGAACTGAAAAATACAATAATAGAAAGAAAAAAATCCCTCACTGTAAAGGCTTAAGAGTAGAGGGGAGAAAACAGAGGATACAATAAGTGAACTTGAAGCAGAGCCCTACAATTTACTCAAACTGAACAACAGGTAGAAAGTAGATCGAAAAAAATAAAATAAACAAAGCTTTTGAGACCTGTAGGACAATAGCAAAAGATGAAGCATTTGTGTCCTTGGAGTCTCAGGAGATAAGAGTGGAGCTAAAAGGATATTTGAAAAAATAATGGTTAGAAACTTCCAAATATTGGCAAAAAACAAACACAAATCCAAGAAGTTGAGTGAAAAACAAATAGGATAAACCCAAAGAAATCCATGCTTAGACTCATCATAACTACACTTCTGAAAACCAAAGATAAAGGAAAACATTTTGAAGCAGCCATAGAAGTGATATCTTACTTATCAGAAACAATTCAAATGAGAGCAGATTTTTTTTTTTAATCTTAAACTGTGGAGGCCAGATGGAAATGGATTAGTATTTTTCAAGTACTGAAATAAAAGAATTGGTAACTGAATTCTGTATCTGATGAGACTACCCATCAGGAATCAAAGATAAATAAAGACATTCTCAGAGAAAAGAAAATTGGAAGAATTTTTCACTATCAGACCTCGTTTTTAACTGGCTAAAGGAAGTTCTCCAAGATGAAACAAAATAAATAAAATAAGGAATCTTTATTCATAAGGAAGGAAGAATGAAATAGTAATAACAAGGGGAAATATAAATAGACTACCTTCCTCCTCATGAGTTTTCAAAATCTTATGTAATAATTGCGACAAGAATTAAAATACCCTCTACTATTAAAGACAATAATATCAAAAATTAGTGATTATGAAGGGATCTAAATTATAGTAAACATTCTATACATCAGTTGAAGTGGTAAAACATTGCTACCAGTAGGCTGTGATAAGTCACATATATATGTTGTAATCCCCAATTGCTAAGAAAACTATACAAATTATTACACTAAAAAACTATAAACAAATCTTGAATAATAAAAATTAAGCAGAGAAGGAGAACCAGAGGAAACAAACAGAAAACAAATAACAAAATGGAAGACTTGAACTCTAAGGTATTAATAATTATTTTAGATGCATATTATCCAAACACATCGGTCTAAATGCAGACTGGCATAGCAGATAGCAAACATGACCCAAATGTGTGCTGTTTACAATCACTTTTGGAAATTTATTACAGAGAAATGAAAACTTATCTTCACAGAAAAATCTATACATGGTTTATAGCAGCTTTAGTCAAAACAGCCAAAAACTGGAAACATCCAAATTGGCCTACAGTAGGTTTATGGTTAAACAAACTGATACACCATACCAAGGAATGCTACCAATGAAAATGAATAAACTACTGATACACAAATTTTGGATGGATCTCAAGGACATTATGATAAATAACAAAAGCTCACACTGAAAGGACAAGTATTGTACAATTTAATTGATACAATATTCATGAAATGATAAAATTATAGAAATGGAAAACAGTGATTTCTAGGAGTTAGAAAGAGGGTTGCAGCAGGGAAGTGGATATAGCTATAAAAGGCAATAAGAGGGATATTTGTGGTGATAAAACTGTATATTTTTTGTATCAATGTCAATATCCAGTTTGTAATATTGTATCTGTACTATAGTTTTGCAAGAATTACCATTGAGAAACTGACTATAAAGAGTACACTGAGATCTCTGTACTATTTCTTACAACTGTATTTGAATCTTCAATCATCTGAAAATAAAAAAGTTTAGTTTAAAAAAAAATGAATTGGGGATTAGTCTCCCTCATCTATTCTCTGAAAGAGATTGTGTGCAGTTGATGTTCATTCTTCTTTAAATATTTGTTACAATCTTCCAGTGAAATCACCTGGGCTTGGAGACTTGTAAAACTGCCCTAAAAGCATAGCTGAATAAGTTCTCAAAACAGAAATGAAATGGTAAAAGTTTTATCGATTTTTGCTTCACATATTTTGCAGCTATGTTGTTTGATCCATCTCCAGCACCCGGTCTGGAATATAAGCCAAAAAGAAAATCCAGGAAAATCACTCTTATGTTTTTTCTTGGATTCTGAGATCCCTAGCAGGTCTTCTTTATCTTTTCCACCATTTGGAGTCTTATTATATTTGCTTTACATATAATTTCAAGGTTATTAGTTGTACTTATGGAGTATATCTACTTCATCTTTCTAGAAATGGAAGTTTCAATTCCCATTCTTTTTTCAAAAAACAAGAATGAGTACAATTTATTGGGCGTATACCACAGACCAGTGCTTTAATTACATTATCTTTCTTTTGTATTAATTTTATGGAGGTAATATATACATGAATAAAATGTATCCATTATATGTGTGTAAAGATCAATAAGTTTTGACAAATATGCATAACTTTGTGTGTACAAATGTACACAAAAAAATAGATCATTTCCCTTACCCCAAATTACTCCCTTCAACACTTTCAAAATAAATACTCTACCCTACCCCAGGATACAGGGAATCACTGATCTGTTTTCTATAATTATAAATTTAATTTATCTTTTCTAGGATTTCTTATAAATGTTATCACACAATATATACTTTTTGTGTCTCAATTGTTTGATAAGCATGGTATTTTTCAGAGTCATCCATCATATTTCTGGGTAGGATTCCTTTGTGTTCCTAAACCACGATCTGTTTATCCACTCAGTGTTGATAGCCATTTGGGATGTTTCCAGTTTTCTCAGCCATTAGAAACAAAGGTATATAGACATGTGCTTTTATTTCACTTCAGTAAACACCTAAGAGTGAATTTGCTGCACTGTACATAGTAAATGTGTGCTGAACTTTATAAGACAAAGCCAAATTGTTTTCCAAAGTGGTCTTGTCATTTTACATCAACACCAGCATGTATATGAGTTCCTGAAAATAAACTTAATCTCCTTATTCTAAAATATGTCCCCTCCACTCTGTTTTGCTTAGGAATTTCTTCCTAACCATGTCATTCCTATCATTGTTAAACTCTTTATGTTGGTTATTTGGTCATTTCTTAATCTTTTTTTTTTCCATCTGGATTCTGCCTGCCTCACAGCCATTCCATCAACTTCTTAGAAACTGCCTTCTCAAAAGCCAATCAACAAAATGAATTTCTGTCCTTATTCTCCAAGTCATTACTGTAGCATATAACTCTTTCTACATCATGGCCTCTTCTCAAATGTCTTTCATGACAAGACTTATGACAATTGCTTACGTGATATAATATGATAGATGAAGAGAACTTTTTATACAAAGTATTCTTTGCATTGAACTTAGCAGATCATTTTGAATGTTAAACTCTTTCACACTTCAATGGTTCCATACTAGAAATACAGATAATTTTGAGACAAGTAACTAAGATAAATTAAAGGACATTTTAAAGAGACATTTTGATTCAATGTTAATTGTGTTAGGATATGTCTTAACTTGGGAAGATATAACAAAATACTCTAGACTGGGTAGCTTAGACAACAGACAAAGGTTCTTATCTTTATAAATTCTGGAATCTGGGAAGTCCAAGATCCCAAAATCAAGGTACAAGCTGATATGGTTCCTGATGAGAGTCCTCTTCCTGGCTTGCAGACAGCTGTCTTCTTACATGGGCGGTGGGGGGAGAGAGATAGAGAACCTCTAGTCCTTGCTAATCCCACAGGAGGACCCTGTGGATTAGATGAGCCCATCCTCATGGCCATCTGAATCAAATTACCTACCAAAGGCCCCACATTCACATATCATCATATAGGGAGTTAGACCCTCAACATGTGCATTTTGAGGGGACACAAACATTCAGTTCATAACAAGATGGATTTTAGTATTATCTCTTATTCCTCTTTTTTGCTTTTGCCAGACACATACTGCTGGGACTTGTCACAAGACAAAAGAATTAAAAGGGAGCCATTTGAAATATTATTTATAGCAAATAAAATATATGGCAACCTTTTTTTAACCATACAACATTCAAGAGTTATTCCAGTTATACCCAGTTACCACCTGGGTCAAAAAACCCAGATGCCAAAAAGTCAGGGTTATTTTCCTTTAACATCATGATACTCTCTTTCTCCAGCATAAATATGACATTCCCTTTAGGTTCGACCAGGAAAAACCCAGAACTGAGTATCTGGAACCTGGCCAGAGATCAAAGTAAAGTGAAATCCTCAGAATTTGGGGAGCCAAGGTGTTAAACAGAGAGATGGAGAGGATAATGAGAAGCATCATTCAGCTAGGAAAATGCTCCCCTACTATGAATAAAGATTAAATGCCCCAGGAAGTACAAGTGAGGCACAAGTGGGACAAGCTGAACAAAATAGAAGGTCCTCTCCAAAATCCTCTACAAAGCAGGGTGTTGCACAAACTGCAGTTTGCAACTTGAGTTTGATGCAAGGAACTATTATTTCTATCTTTATGTATTGTCTCTTGTGTGTTGGTTTGGCTAACAGTAACATTTTCATTTTTTGATGTAAAACTGCATTAACAACTCAGCCTCTAGATATGAGCATGGTTAAGTGCTTTCAGGAGAAATACAATTTTAGCTTTTACAGCTCTTGCTGAGGTAGTGAATTATTTGACAGTAAAGGTATTTGTTTTCAGGCAATGGAAATTGGCATGAACTAGTGGGGAAAACACATTTTTAGAAACTGTATCTAATCCAGAGAAAGAAACTTCAGAGAAGGTTTGAACAGATAAAATTTAATACAGATAAAATATTAACAATAACAGCAGGATAACTATAAATATGTAAAGAAAACACAAAAGAATAGACTGGGGCTGAGAGGGAGTAACCAAGGAAGGAAGCACAGGGGTGAGGGCCCTCCTTCAAGGATGGAAATCAGACCTTGTTGGAAAAGGCGTGATAATGGCCAACTTGATGGTGGGGAAGTTCACTTGGATGCCCATGGCAGAGGTGGTCCATAGTCACTAGGCAAGGAGCAAATACCCTTCTGGCATGTAGGTAGGCCACGGTTAGCAAGCCAGCATGTAGAGGGAGTTGGCATATTGGGATCATACATGCCAGCAGTGCCCAGCCTGGGTTGTGCAGTGTTCCTATTGGGACGGCCACATAGAATAAACTCTGGGATACAGGCAGGCAGAAGATAAGGGGCAGACACACAAAGGGAATCAATGTGTCAGAAGCTCACTTACTGACAGTGTCGTGCTAGCCTTGCAGCACACGGTGTTCACTTTGAGATGGCTACAGTACGGTGATCAATGGTGTGGGGCTACGGATCCAAGATTACAGAGGAATTGTACACTCCGGTTGTGCAGCTGAAGCAGAATGCCTCTGATTATGGTACAGTAAAGTGAAGGAAAAAGAAAAAAGAAATAAGAAAGTGACACAGGAACAAAGAGAAGACCCTTTATCCCACAACAGCCTTCGGCAACCTCAACTGATATCATGCTCATGAAAGGGTGACTTTGCAGCTGAGAGGCAATAAACAGAGAGCTGACACAAAATTGAAATGCAGTTTGCCTTTTACTAAGCATGTGATCTTTTGGTTGTGTAAGGGGATTGCAAAGGAACTGAAATAAGATAAGTTACAAAAAGTGATTCACACAGAGTAATATGCACAATGTTTCTCTTTAGCTACTTTTAATCAGAAATGAACAGTATATTAATCAATGGCAGTAGTCTAATAGCAAACCCAGACAAAGATATTACAAGGAAAAAAAAACACCAGGTGAATATAACTCATGAAAATAGTTACAAAATTATAAAAAACATTAGCAAATAAAATTCTATAATATATAGGAAGCACCATTATATAATGGTCAAGTATTGCCTATTCCAGGAAGGTTGATTTAACACTAGAAAAAATTATAACTTACTATATTACCAACTGAAAAGAAAAATAATATGATCCTCTTATAAAACACATAAAGTATATTTGAAGAGGTAGTGGAAGTGGAAATTACAAAGGGCCACAAGGAAACTATTGGGGGATAGACATGTTCTATCTTGTCTTGGTTGAGGTCATAGTTTTACAAGTGCAAAGATATATCAAAATTATCAAATTGTATATACATTAAGTATGTGTGGCTTAATGTATGTTAACCTTAATGAAACTGTTAAAAACAAAGAGACTATCTTTACGGTTCCCAGAAATACTCTTATTCCTACTTTTTACTTCGTACCAATCCATTTATGCTCACTTCTGGAATATTTTCCTAGATTTCCTAGGTAAAGTTAAATCCTTTTATCTTATGTTCTACTGTTCTTTGTATCTACTTGGAGTATTGCAGCAACCTCTAACCTGGTCTCTCCTGTGCCACTCTTGCTCTCTCTATGATTTGTTTTCTTGGACCACCCAGAATAATAAAATAAAATTACATCACTCCTATGCTTCAAAACTGTCAATAATTTTTCTTGTCTAATGGCTGATCAAATTCCTTACAGTAGCCTACAATAATCTGCATGATAAGCTCCTATCTACCTTTTGGAGTTCATTGCCTATATTTTTGCAGTATTTATTAGCATACAACTTTCTTTTGATTCTTCAAATGCTTCAGCTTATAAAGCTTATATTATCTTTAATGAATAGCTCCCAGAAGCACTGGGAATGACAAAATTTCATTAAATAGAAATTCTCTATTAATATATGACCATTATTTGCATATTTTTATGTCTCACGATTCAAAGTGCCTAAAAAATACTCTTTTTGTCTTTGTATCAATAGCTTTAGCAGCGTGTTTATTAAAATCATTACTGAAGAATGCTTGAATGAATAAATAAGTCATTATTAATGTTTATTTCTTCACTTATTATCCTTTATACTCTTCAGCATCTTGAGAATTACCTTATTGCATGAATGATACCAGGAATGTCCAAATGCAAACCCATAATTCACTATTTCCTCAAATTTAAGTCTTTCCTTCTGAATTGATAATTTTACTGCCTAATAGCTGTCATAGTTTCCTCTTCATCATAATTCCATAACTCTAAGATCTTCATTTTTTATGTTTTTAGAGATACACTTGAAAATATCTCTTTAGAATTGCATATTTTATTTCTTCTACATGTAGTAACCTCTCATCTGCATCCAGAAATATGAAACAGCATAAATATTTTATTTTCCATTAAAACATCTATAAAAGTGAAATCAAAAAAAGTCATCTCATTTTAACTTTTTGGCTAACCTGAACTCCATTCTGTTTTGTTCTTTCTCTCCAAGTCATAGCAGCCTTTTTCTGGCTTCATGGTACTTTTCTTCACTTCCTCTCTTGCCAGCAGGAGGTCTGTGACTCTTAATGGCATTCTTAATTTGTATAAGGAAGAATTATTTTTCTATTATATGATAGATATGTAAACTGCACTATTGGAAAAGCTGTTATTCTTTCTGTTCCAACGTGATCCTCTTGCTAACTATCAAAATCCAAGGGTGGGGAAAGTAGCAAATTTCTTACCTGGATTCATGTCAGGTGTGGCTCCTGTTATTTAGGCAGCTCATTACAATTTTAAAGTCTATCTCCAACCTAGTTCAACCTAGTAACTGTATTTTCACCACGTTGTCTCATGTACGATCCATAATTATCATCTGCCATGCTCATTGGTCTGTAATTGTAACTTCTCAAATATCTGCTTTCTGATTTCTTTGCCTATTAAAGCTGATGTCTACCATTCTGCTTTCATTATTGACTCATAATTCTATTTAATTTTATTTATTTCTAGCAAAAATGTTATAAAATATCCTATAATACAGAAATAATTAAAAATTATACTCATCATCCAGGCCTTAAATTTATTAGTATTTCCCATATTATGGTCTATTTTTTAAAATGTTTTAAATTAACTATCAGACATCATGATGATTACCTCTAAAGGTTTTATTATGTTTTTCTAAACATAAGAAAATTTAAATTAAATCTTTCTATATAAACACAATTTAATTATCACACACAAAATGAAATTAACAATAATTTTAGCACAGTTTAATAACAATTCCCTACTCAAATTTCCCAAAATTTCTTTAATGTATCACTTACAAATTATTTGTATTTGGTTATGCTTCTTAAAACACATTTAATCTAAAACAGACCCACATTATTCATGACATTGGTTTGTTGAAAATCAGGTAAGTTTTTTTCTCTAGGATGTTCCAACTTTTGAATTTTGATGACTGTTTTCTCATGGTGTCATTTGATTTATTTCTCTGTCTCCTGTATTTCCCTGTAAATTGGAATTAGACCTAAAGACTTGATTAGCTTCAGATTAAACATTTTTGGCAAGAATAATTAATAGCAATTCTAAATAGTTTATTTTGTATTATTGGATTCACATAATGTTTAGCTATTCTGCATTGCTCACACTGATAAATGGGTTCAATTGGTAGCTGTATTACTTATTTTATTTTCATTTTTTGTAGCTTTTTTACATATATTAAAACTTAGGGCAAATTTGAAGAACAAAAGAAGTACATATATACATATTCTTTACCTAGGATATCCCAATGATTACATTCTACCCCTTGTTGTTTGTTGTTTTATCCTTCTCTCTCTTTGCGTACACACACACTCTTACATATTTAAAATTTTGATCTGAATCATTTGAGAGTAAGTTGGAATATCACATTCATTTATCCCCAAGAACCTTAGCACACTTCATTTCCTCTTTTGTACTCCATGGAAGATATTGCTATAAGTAAAGACTCATTTCTACCGAACTAGATTTAAATTTACAATCCTTCTTAAAACAGTATTTCCTATAGCCAAAAAAACTCAAAAGAAATACCTATTTGACATTCTTTTTCTTATACTCTTTCTTCTACTCAACTTATATGGTTACTTTTCTATAGTTTGTCTATTTAATCTTATGGTACGGCCACTGAATGCAAAATGCCAGACCTACAGGGCAAGTAGTGTATTGTGGTAAGCATCACTTAAATGGTATAATAGAGAGACAATAAGTTTTATGGGGTGTAAGGTAGCTTAGGAGTCTAATTGTACTAGAATTTTATCCTGGTTAGGGCATTGCCATCATGGAAAAATGACTTACTTTGAATCTCAGTGTTTTCATGTGTTGGGAAATGTGATTGAGGAATTAATGAAATGTGGCTCATAAGATCATTATTTTATTGTATTGCCCAATATTGCTATATTAAAGACAGAAACAGGAGTTTGCAGGGTTTTGCTCTGAAAGAATGTGTGAACTCAATGGTTCGCTTATCAGAGGCTGTTATCATGGGAGAGCTCTCAAATCTCCGGTGGGGAAGCAATCCAAGGGACTCCCTGGTTATCTCACTGTGGGATTTTCTGTGCCTTCAAAGGGAAGGTACGGTAAATATCTAGTCCGCAAGATGGGAGCCGGAGACAATGAGTGTACTTTGCTCTGAGACATGCCTCTCTGTCATAAACAACCTGTTTGTAGAAATTCAGGCTTCCTGTTCACTCCTGACTGACTG
>CAUYRT010063289.1:0-14645 GCA_963574885.1 Lepilemur ruficaudatus | reverse complement strand
TCTTGCCTGGGGTAGAGTGCCATGGCGTCAGCACCTCAAACTCCTGGGCTAAAGCAGTCCTTCTGCCTCAGCCTCCCAAGTAGCTAGGACTACAGGCATGCGCCACCATGCCCAGCTAATTTTTTCTATATATTTTTAGTTGGCCAATTAATTTCTTTCTATTTTTAGTAGAGACGGGGTCTCACTCTTGCTCAGGCTGGTTTTGAACTCCTGACCTTGAGCGGTCCACCCACCTCGGCCTCCCAAAGTGCTAAGATTACAGGTGTGAGCCACCATTTAACCATTTTTAAGTATATAGTTTCATGACATTAAGTACATTCACATTGTTATATAACCATTGCTGCTATCCATCTCCAGGACCTTTTCGTCATCCCATGCTGAAACTCTGTACTCATCAAACAGTAACTCTTCATCATTCCCACCCCTCAGCCCCTCACACCCACTGTTGTACTTCATGTATTTGACTCCTCTAGGCACCTTATATAAGTGGAAGCATATACTGTTTATCCTTTTGTGTCTTTGTTTTTTCACTTAGCCTCATGTCTTTGGGGTTCATTTACAGTGTAGCAGGTATCAGTATTTCATTTCTTTTTAAAACTTTATTAAAATCCTTTATTCAAAGGATTTGCACTGTAAAATTTGGATTCAACCAAAGGAATCCAGAAGCTCACATGTGGCCCCAAGGCTGCAGGTTCCCCAGCCCTGGAACTATTGCAATAGTGTCCAAGTTTGTTGCTCTGCCTTTCTCCACCCAACAGCTAGAGAGATCCCTTTAAAACATAAGTCAGATGATGTCATTTCTTTCCACAGAACTTGTTCATTTTATGGCGTAAAAGGCCATGTATGATCTGGTTGATTGTCATAATTCTGATTATATAAATTCTATCACCTATCAGTATTCTGCTTTAGCCACATTTACTGCTCTTTTTTAAAAGTTCCAGGTACATTACTGTCTTAGAGCTTTTGTATTTACTGTGCCCTTTATTAGATATGCTTTTCTCTCAATATTTATATGGCTATCTTCCTCACTTCCTTAAGATCTCTGCTTATTTATCAGACTATCTGAGAGAATTTCTCTGACTGTTCTGTATGAAATAGTATCTCCACCTAGCCCTAACCCCATCTTTTTCTAACCGCCTTTTCCCTATTTTATTTTTCTTCATAACTATACCGCCTTATATATTTTATGTGCATATGCATGTATGTATGTATGTATTTAATGGTTTCACTCTACCCGTTAAAGCAGAAACCTTTTTATTTCATTGCTACATTCCTAGAACCTAGAATGGTACCTAGTTAGACACTCAGTAAATACTTCTTGAGTGTATGATTGAATACATCAGGTTGGGCAGTACAAGAAATAGTTGTGTTTTTATGAGGACAATCAATGGGCTTCTAACAACATTAGGACTCTGAAGAGCTGTGGGAATTGGTTAGGTAGGAACATCTTCAGGAGAGAGGGTGTTGGAGTGGAAATGTTGGTGCTGAGGATTATTTAGTGGGCTGATTACTTGGGCAGGTAGTAATACATGAAGTCAGAAGGCTTTGTAGATTATTGATCTCTTTTTTATCCACCAAGGACAAGTTTTTTCTCTCCATTTGACCCCACACTATAGGATTAGCTGTTTTTTCTTTTCCTTCTTTTTTCTTTTACTTTTTTGCCTTACAGTGAACAAGCATCTTTTACACTTTCCTGGCTCTCTGGTTTGTTGTCATAGCCAGTTTCCAGTCCTTTCCTGCCAACTTGATTGTCTTCCCTCTAGTGGCTGGCTCTCATCTCCCTGGCCTCTTTTTTGTCAGGAAAGGCGGTGTATGTGTGCACTTTATCCTTGAATGCTAAGAGAGTACTCATCAAACTGACAGTTGGTGTGACTACTGGTTGCCATTTGACATGGAGAACGACACCTAAAAGTCTGCATTTGAAGCTCTGGGCCTTCAGGAGACTGATATAAGAGGCTGTACTTTATCAAGTAGAAAGAACCACATCAATGAACATTTAGCATTTATGGCATTAAATTGTATCCTTTCTCAAACTATATTTCTCCCCCATAGTGTCCATGGTAATCTTATGTTTTCTTCTTTTTGTATGGTAAGAAAACATAAAAAACCCCAAGATTTATGAAGGTTATTGTCTAATAATGAACAAGGTTTATCATTTCATTCATTTGTTCTGTGCATCACATCATTGATCTCCCTCCCCTGTTTTGACATGTGCATCGGCTCATGATTTCTTTAAAAAATTCCTTTTGGAACAAAAATAAAAACTTATTTTAGAAACGAGCAGATATTTTAAAAATTTAGTTTTTCTTAAAAGAGAACTATAAATGTGAAACAACTGTCTTGTCTTCTTCTTCTTTTTTTTTTTGAGTTGGCTATCTGTATCATTTGGACTAAATGGAAATTAGAAGATCTTAGTAAATATTCCTACCAACAGTGGAACTCTAAGGCTCTTGTATCAGCTTAAGGTAGCTTAGTCTTATGTTAGGGTCCCTAAAAGAATACATGAAAGTCACCTTATTGGAAGAATTGCTCGGGATTAATAAAGAAAATGTTCATGCTCTCCTTCTCTTTTCCTCCTTGACCCTTAAACACACAGTGTTAACAGCCTCTGTATGTTTACCGGAACAGTATTCCAGTGTTTACACCTTGTATGTCCTTCCTTTTATACCTTTCTTTGTGGTTATATAAAGAACATTGAAAACCCCCAGCCCCAGAAGTTTTGCAGTCATTGTTAATACATTTCTGAGACATACTTTTTTCACTTTTACTAGATCACATTCCTTGCTTAATTGATGTAGAGCTTGTCTTTCTAATAGCTGTATGATATTCTACATACATATAGAGTGGAATATACAGAGTGGGTGTTTCAGATGTCATTGAACTATTCCCTTAGATTTTCAGTTGTTCATAGACATTATTACAAGTACATATATGCTTTTGTGCTGAATTTTTTTCTAAAAAAATTTGATTTAGTGTTATTTAGTCTGGAGAGGGAATAATGAGAATAATCCCATTGTTTATTAGAGCCTGAACTTTTTCTGGAATTTATATGTGACCAATATTTAATTTCAAACTGTATGGTGAATTTAATTACACCAAAAGAGATCAATCCAGCTGCCATGCAGTTTTGAAGATAAATGTCATTAGTGCCTCAGCCTGGCCTGACCAGTCTCTTACTTGTTTAAAGGAGGTAAGCAACTATTTTAGCTAAAACGACAAGCTATAACAAAACACCTGTAGGTCCAGGGGATATAGAAGGAAATGCTTAGAAATTATCATGGTAAATATGCTATTGTAGGAAATACTAGTAAAAATTTTAAAAGCAGATCATGTAAGGCCAAGAAAAGAAAAACACCCTTCTTGTTAATTGCTTTATTGATGAAAGGATCCTAATACTGCCTGAAAACTTTTAACACACTGTCAAATTCAGAATGTCCTTGTTTTTGGTAATCTGTTTATTTGTCTGGTGATTGTACGCCTCTAGTTGCTGAATAAATGTTTTAGATTCATTGATCTGCAAGGCAGATGGCTTAAGAATAGGCTGGATGCCTGTTCTTCTGAATTCTAGTCCTAGCTGTGATGCTTTTGACCAGTTATACAAATATTCCAAGTTTTCACTTCTTGAGATTGCCTTTCCTTTCCTTATTATAAACTTGATTGTTTCTAAAGTTTTTCAGTTCTCATAGTGAGCAATGCTACATTAAGTTAATCTTTATGTTGTTGAAATGTTTTTATGTTCAGGAACCATTTACAAAGATGATATTTGGTATACAGAAAGGGAAGTAGTGAATGTTTTTATTTTATTTATTTATTTATTTATGTTTTTGAGACAGAGTCTCACTCTGTTACCCTGGCTAGAGTGCCGTGGCATCAGCCTAGCTCATAGCAACCTCAACCTCTTGGGCTCAGGCGATCCTTCTGCCTCAGCCTCCCGAGTAGCTGGGACTACAGACATGCGCCACCATGCCCAGCTAATTTTTTTCTATATATTCTTAGTTGGCCAATTAATTTCTTTCTATTTTTAGTAGAGACGAGGTCTCGCTCTTGCTCAGGCTGGTTTTGAACTCCTCACCTTGAGCGATTCTCCCGTCTCGGCCTCCCAGAGTGCTAGGATTACAGGCGTGAGCCACCGCGCCTTGCCTGTGAATGTTATTATGTTGCATGAGCTTTACGTTTTGGACCTATTATATTTATGAAGCATTTTCATGACAGTTTTAGCCTTTTCAACTGATTTCATTATGTTTTACCTTTTAAAAGTCTACTCAGTGTATTTTTAATATCTTAAATAAGAATATAATTTTTGAGCTACGTCTCTAAGTCATATTTTTTTTTCCTGGTCTCAACATATGAGTAGAATTAATCTGGTAACAGAATGCTTCTGTGCTCTCCTACCATACCACAAGATTCTTATTTTTTTATTCTTATTTATCAGTTTAATCCTTTATTAATTAAATTAATTAAACCAATTGCTTATTTTATTCTTATTTTCTCTGGTGTTAGTTTGTCAAGCCAGAGTTTGTTTTCATAATTATGTCTGATAATTCTGTACAGTAATTGTTGGAGGGAAGTCGTTAGTGAAAACAAATTTAAGGTAAAGAAGATATTATTGTTCCCCAACATTAGCAATAATAAAGTTGAATTTCTAGTCATATACCTTTTTATGGTTATTTGGGTGTTGAATTACCAGCCTTTGTGAAGCCAGTATTGCAACTTAAATAGTTGAAGAAAGAGGCATTTCTGAGGTAATCTTAGAAATTAGGATGCAGGAAAATAAAAACTTTATTTTGTAAATTAAAGCTCTCCCTGTGTTATATTAAATTTTAATAACATTGATATTCTGTTTGCTTTATGAAACCTTTTATTACAAACAGTTATGAATATGAACATCTCATTTGACTACTGATGAACAGAGGGAAAAATCTAAATTAAAACTTTAAATACCACTATTTAATTACCCAAATGGCTTTGACTGTGTTAAAGAGTGCCTGGGATTATTCTGTTTTTCAATTTGTTTTAATGCTTCCTTGGTAAAAGCTGATGGATTCCCAGGCCCATTGCTGTCACTGATGAACTATATAAAGATAAATGACATTATGGTAAATTCCACTTAATGACACATTTTTAATTTTCAGAACACAGACATTTTCGGGCTAGTGAATGAAGGCTAATTACCTCAAGATCAGAACAAAATAACTCCTCATTTCGAAAGATAATAGAAAAGAAATGTTGCAGATTAATGATGCTATTTATCTTTAAAGGAAAAAAATTTTATCTTTATCCAGATAGCATAGCTCCCTGAGGAGCATGGTTATAAAATGAATCTGAAGTCGCAACTTAATAGGTTATTAAAATTGTGAGTGCAGGCTCTCCTGCTTTAGTCTTTCCATAAATTTAAATTGAAGGTCTGCTTTATTCAAAAAGGAGCAGCTTGTTTATGGGGCCAAAGGGACCAACATACGTTACTGACAAAAGATGGACTTAACCCCATTCTAATATCTTCTCTATTTCTCTGAATGAAGCTCAACTATTTGAAAAAGTATTTTTAAATTTTGTCACTGCTCTTGATTGATACCTACATGCAAGGGCCACACTTTAAACTTATCTAATATTAAAATTTTAAAAAAGCTATAAATACTCCAAGTCTTTACTGAATACATACAAATCAATTTCTAATCTGATTTAATTGTGTGAGTGTATGTGTGTTTTTAAACATTTGAATTTTGTTTTCTAATAGGGAAATATCTTGGCCTATGAAGATGTGATTTTGTGGTCACAGTAGGAATTTATAGGAATTGTTCAATAAATCATTATCCACAGTTAAAGGATTAGCAATAATCCTTTTGCTACACTCCCACACAAGTAACAAAGTAGTGAGTCAGAGAATATTACTTGATCATAGAGGCTTTAACCTGTTTGTGACATCCTAAACTCCTGTCTTTTACCCTAGACAATAGAACTGTTATTTCTTTACTAATGAGGTCATATAGCATTTTCTGTAATTTTCATTTTTATGTCTTATATAGTACATGATTTGCCTATATATTGATCATACTGGGCCACAGAAAAATGTTTGTTGCCATGAAAGGAAATAATGTTTTGCATGTGATAGAAATTTCTTTATATTATTGAGATATTATTTTGTACCTTTCCAATTTTATTGCTCTACATAGTCACAAAAACACATGTTTTATTTTGCAGGAACAGCAATACACTGATTGCCCATAGTATTATTTTGACGTGAAATTTTCTGTTGACATTTCTTAGAACAGTTAAGAACAGTATTCTTTGTAATTTTAATTGCTGTATGCATTTGATTTTGTGTTACATGTTATGAAAGCCTCTTTGTTCTTAAAATGTTCTGGTTTAAGCTGTTTGACCCTATAGGTTATGTGTAATTTCTAATACATAAAATAACTTTAAATTACGGAATCTGAAATCAGACGTTCATATTTACTAACAGCTGTGGGAAAGTACTGTAAAATGCAACTTGTTTCAAACTGTCTATCTCACTGTTCTTCATTTTAGTACTTTAATTATACTATTTAATTTAAATTTTCAACATATCCTCTACAAGCCTTTCTTTATTATTTATTTGCTACAGGTGTTTCTATCTTAAAGTGACTTAAGGAGCTGATAAGAACTCTTGAACATTATGTTTTATAGTCAGAAATAAGCCTGTTGAGATAAAAATGAATATTATTTTTTAAATATTAAAAGAATTAGCTTATATAATAACCTTATTTCTAATTCCTAATAACAGTACCTGCAAA
Organism: Lepilemur ruficaudatus; assembly: GCA_963574885.1. NCBI lineage: Eukaryota > Metazoa > Chordata > Mammalia > Primates > Lepilemuridae > Lepilemur > Lepilemur ruficaudatus. The sequence continues at coordinate 7,875 of CAUYRT010063289.1, read as the reverse complement.
AGTGAAAAGAAATAAGTATGTTTTATGCATATGAGGGAAACTTAAGTAATTCATTATTCATATTCTCTAATCCATTTTTAATTGTGGACAGCAATGTTTACTATAAGCCCGTGTGTTATTTCACTATGATTTGGTGAACTTTCTGATTCACTCTCTCATTCATTTAAAAAAATTACAAAAATTTGTAGGAATTCTAGAAACCTTTAATCAGCCATAGAAATATATACCACTGTAATATAAAGATAAGGCGACAGCATTTTGGCACATTATGCAACATTTTTTCCCCAAAATTTAATTGATTAAAGTGGATCTGCTTAGAGTGTATGTAGTACATGTTTTCTACATGATTCTTATCCTTCAGCTCAAAAAATCACCTTGTATTTACTGTTAGGATAATACATACTGAGCATTAATGATATTGTGTCCATGCTTCTATCTTGTTCCCAGTTATTACTGTTTATATTAAAATTTTCACAGTTTGTCCTATCTACCCTTCATCAATGCAGGTTTATTTTAAAGATATCTACATGCAACTTTGGTGGCGAAAATGTCAGAAATTGTCAGGGTTATATTTTGGAGTCAGATGTATTCTACTCTGGAAATGAAAATCAGTCACTTTTTTAATGTGCAAGTTTTCTCTTTCATTGATGATCTTTAATGAATATTCTGTTTGAAAATTCTCTGTTGTAGCCTATGAGTGGTTATTCCTTTCATATGTGCTGTGAAAATTCTGTTTTAAAGCAAGTCATTGATCCTTTCTAGTTAATTGCCATTTAGTTCTTTGGCAGTTTCTGGTATTGCTGTTGAGCAGTAACCTGTAAAAATCATATGGAAAATAGACAAATTTAGGGGTATAAAATTGCTAATAGGTTTTATAGCAAGGGTCACAAGCTAGTTACTATTATGCCTCCTTCACAATTGTGGAATTTTGCTTGGACCTGTTTGATAGGTAACAGATGGATTTGAGTACAAAGATTCTTAAAGGATGAAAAAGATATCTTTGTTTAAATCTTCAAATCCAACCACAGTTAAATGCTAAGGCTTTATCAGAAGTTACAAATCATAATAAAGTGCTTTACCTTTCCAATTTATTTGTGACTAACTCCTCAAGCTAACTAGCTATTGTCATTTGATGGTTAGGGAATGCAATCAGAGGTGAAAATCTAAATTTCAATTTTAATACCGGCCCTAGTTTTTGTTGAGATAGTATATAAATTCTTGTCCCCTCTGTGTCTGTTTTCTTACCCATGAAAATTACGAGTGTAGACGCATTCCAGTTGTGTTCTACAGAGCTTTGGGGGAGGAAAAGTGGGCAATAGGAGAAGATCTAGTGGGTCACTTTGTACGATCATTTTCCCCCTTTTCTGCTTAACCAGAACAACTGTGTTTTTTTGGATTGGAACTGTGCTTAAGATTTGATTGCAAAAAATATACTTCTTTCAAAACAGAAAAAAAGTTTTAAAACCACTTCTAGACTGGTTCAGGAATTGGCAAACTATAGCCCACAGGCCAAACGTGGACACCGTTTTTGGAAAGAATGTTTTATTGGAACAAAGCCATGCTGATTTGTTTACATATTGTCCATGTTTGCTTATGTGACATAGTTAGATGTTGTGACTGAGACTGTATGGCAAGCAAAGCTCAAAATATTTATCTGGCACGTTACAAAAAAAGTTTGCCAATGCCTGCACTAGGTACTCATTAATCTTATACCTGAAAATTAGTTCCTTGGGATAGCTTAACTTCTGTATGCAGTTATTCTTAGACCGCATACTAATTCTTGGCTAATTCTTTTTGTTTTAAAACATCATTTAGGTCTAATCTTCATGAAACTATGTTTGACCATTCAGCCTTTGTATTCCCTAGCATTCTTTTAAGAATAGTTATTTTGGCCTGGGTGTGGTGGGTCACGCCTGTAATCCTAGCACTTTGGGACTCCGAGGCTGGAGGATTACTTGAGCCCAGGAGTTTGAGACCAGCCTGAGCAACACAATGAGACCTCATCTCTGCAGAAAATTGGAATATTAGCCAGCATGATGGTGTGAACCTATAGTCCCACCTACCTGGGAGTCTGAGTCAGGAGGATCACTTGAGCCCAGGAATTTGAGGTTGTAGTGAGCTATGATGACACTACTGCACTTTAGCCCGGGCAACAGAGTGAGACCCTGTCTCAAAAAACAAAGAAACAATAAAAAAGAATAGCTATTTTGTGCTTATTATTTATCCTAAAGTATATAAAAATATTCTTATAGGAAATGCTTCATAGCCCCTAGTTAATTGGTTAGGCAAGGTCAATGTATATGCAATGATTATAGGACAATTTAAGACATAGTATGGTAGATTTTCAAATTATCAGTCTAAAAGTAAGGTTAGTAGAACAAAAAAAATTCAGTGCAGTTAGAGGAGTATGTTTTGGTTTTCTTGTTTTATTTTTTGAAGAAATGTGACTTGACCTGGACTCTGAAGGGTAGGCAGAATTTGAATAGAAGGAAATCCCTTGGGTAAGGAAAGTATAGAGAAGAGAATGAACTTATGGGTAGTGAATGTTATTGGGCTCATTGGAGCAATGAAAATGAAGTAGTGTTAATAAGGAAGGAAAGGGCAGATTACTGGATGACAGAGTTTAATGTGGAAGATACTTATAAATTATGTTTCTGAGTTAGGAAGCGATGAAATAATTATATATACAAGTAATCAGTAAGACCTGATCATTGTACTGTTGACAGTACTATGCTAAGTGCTTCAGAAACTCCACAGGATTTGCTGTATGACCATTTGTTTTTAGGAACCTTATATTCTGATTAGACTTCTAAGGCAGGTGACCAGTCATAAAATTGAAGGGTGTCGCATGGTATTGTTAAATGTGAGTGATTGGTAACACTATGGACATTTAAAAAAGGAAGAAATTAATAAGAGCTTTGAAGTCATGAAGCATTCCATGTAGGGCTAGCATTTATTCTGTGCCTTGAGGGATGAAGAGGACTTGGGTAGGTAGAATTCATATGGGTAGTGGGAAGGGTATTTTTGGCAGGGAAAACAAAGTGAACACAAAGTGACTTGCACATAAATGTTCCAACTAGCTGTATTCATAATAGATGAACATTAGAAATAACATGAATGTCCATTACCCAGTAGATTGATAAGCAAACTGTGATGTATCTAATAAAAGGAACAAATTACTGATACATTCTGCAACAAGGAGTCTCTATATATTTATACTCAATTATTGAAGTTAGACACAGCAGACTATACACTGCATGAATCTATTCCAGTAACATTCTGTGAAAGACAAAACTAATGACAGAAATCGGATAAGTAGTTGTTATTAAATGGAAGTGATTTATTGTGAAAAAATCATGAAGGAACCTTTTGAAGGCACAATAATGTTCTATATCTTAGTTGTGTTGGATATCACAGAACTTTATACATCTGTCACCCCAGCTAGAGTGCAGTGGTGTCGTCATAGCTCATAGCAACCTCAAACTACTGGGATCAAGCAATCCTCCTACCTCAGCCTCTTGTGTAGCTGGGACTACAAGTGCATGTGCCACCACACCTGGCTAATTTTTTCTATTTTTAGTAGAGACAGGGTCTTGTTCTTGTTTAGACCAGTCCCAAACTCCTGACCTCAAGTGATCCTCCCACCTTGGCCTCCCAGAGTGCTAGGATTATAGGCATGAGCCACCTACCCTGCCCATATTACTTGTTAAGTATATTTCCCATGCTCAGTTCATATTACTTACTAAATATATTTCTAGGTATGTTTTAATTTTGTGGGCATTGCTACTGAGATCTAGTTTTCTTTATGTTTTATATTTTTCTGACATATAGGTATGCTGTTGAGTTTTGTATATTTATCTTTTATTAAGCTTCCTTATTGAAAATTATACATAGTATTTCTAAAATTTATAACTCAACATTAAGTTGATTTCTGCAGACCAAAACTTCTTTACGGCTTAAAAAATACATAATTTTAGTGGTTGAGGAGTTAAATTTCTTTCTCCACTTTGTCATGGAATTGTTTAGAGCTTCCTATCACAATGGTCAAGTATTCATTATTTAAAACAGAACAATCTCCAGGTTTAAAAAGCTGTGCAGTGATACTTTTGGGGGCATTTCACCTACCCCAAGGCATTAGGGAGAATTCCTGGAGAAGCTTGAAGGATAAATACTGTGGTCAAAACAACAGTGTATTGTGTTAATAGTTATTTTGTTATACACATTTCTGTTCAGTTTACATGTGTTCTTGCTTGTGTTCATGCCTTACCTTTCTTAAATTGTTAAGCTCTTTAAAGGAAAAGAATATGTTTTCTGTAAAGTTCTCTTAATCAGATTTGGACTAAGCAATTACTGTGTGCAGTACAGCATCTGAAGGAAGCAAGAACACTGAGCACTTATGTGCCAGTTCTATGCAATGTATAGGTATGGGAACCAAGAATCTGAAAGAATGGGTGTCTTGCCAAAATTTAAGAAACTATGGGGTGTCCATATGATTCTAAGTTCTGTACTCTTTATCTCTGGCTATACATTAGAATCATCTGAAAAATTTAACAAATTCCATATTTTAATCATATTCACCTTCACCTCCTATCTAGCCAGAAAATTAATTTGTGGAGATAGGGCCCACACATCTAGGTGTGTGGCAGAGACACAGAATTTTTTCTAAGCTGACAGGTGATTCTAATGTGCTGCTTTGGTTAAGAACAGGAGTCAGCAAAGTATGGCTCACAGCCAGATCCAACCAACCTGGGAGTCAAGAATGGTTTTAACATTTTTAAATGCCTTAAAAAAAATCATGTCTTCTTTGTAGATTATATATATATAAAATATTGTTTCAAACATAACTGCATTTTCTAGCATACATAGAGCATAAGCCTACGCATAAGGAGATAAAAATCTCTGGGCTCAGTCACCTCCAATTTCAGATAATTTCTTCTCATTCCATCTATTCTTTTTATGAAAGTATAAATACATCTTTTGTATTGCTTTTGACTGTTAAGATTGGAGAGGAGAAATTGCTAGGTCAAATTCACTAATCATTTGAGAGTGTGAGGTACTGTTCTTTTGTACCTTCATACTTCATACTGACCAATATTCACACAAGAGACAACATTCCCAGTTTAGTATTGATTTAGAGGATTAAGGTAACACCTCCATTCCTATTCCATTTCCAAATTAAACATACAGGGGTTGTTATAGATCAGGCAAGGAAATAATCTGCCTTCAAAGTACAGATGTTCCTCGACTTATGAATGAGTTACACCCTTATAAGCCCATCATAAGTTGAAAATATTTTAAGTTGAAAATGCATTTGATACAACTAACCTACCAAACATCATAGCTTAGCCTAGCCTACCTTAAATGTGCAGAGAACACTTTAATTAGCTTACAGTTGAGCAAAATCATCTAATAGAAATCCTGTTTTATAATAGTGTTGAATATCTATCTCATGCCTGTTTACTCCGTGATCATATGGGTAACTGGGAACTCTCTGGCCAGCACTGCAAGAGAGTATTTAATGAATGTTGCTAGCCCAGGCAAAGATCAAAATTCAAAATTTGAAGTACAGTTTCTACTGAATGTGTATCTCTTTCGCACAATAGTAAAGTCAAAATAACAAGTCAAACCAACTTACGTAGGGAACTCTCTGTAATATCATCTCAAATGGTAAAGTATATTTGTATCCAAATACTTTTTAAAATTGAAAACTATTTTTATGTTTGTTATTTCAGGAAGCATTATTCAGGGAAGAAGAGTTTGACTTCTGTTGCCATGCCCACTGTTAGTAAGTTAGGCAGTGAAGTTCTCAGTGTGTGCATAGGATTTCTCCAGATGTGGTCGGCAGTATAAAACCAGCCCAACAATACTGCCTCTTTTTGATAGCTTAACAATTTACTTACGATGCCATGTTGCACATCCTACATGGTTACCTTGACTGTATTTTATTTCAGTGTTCTTGGTTATGAGATCTGGTCAGGCTTGGACTGACCAGGAAGCATATCTAGTCCCACCCACCTGATCTTCAGAGACCACTTTGCCCTTATGGTCCTTGAGAAGGAATTGATTCAGATATATAGAAACTATATTATCCAAAGTTTTGTAATACTTTGTGAAAGTGATAAATCATACTTAGTAATGATCCAACATTTTTAACACAGAAACGACAACTGACCAGTCAGATTTTCTTCATTATTTAAATGAAATCATCTATAAAAATATTTTATTACATTTTATTAAATCTGTAAAATCACATCCTTTTATTATTGCATCCTAATGTTTAGAACATATATGTAGATCTTTCGGACAGGTTCTTTATCCAATTTGTGTGTGTTTTTAGATTATTATATATTTGTGGAGAATATCTCTTAGTCAAACATTTCCTTGCAACCCTTGTTGTTACTTTATTTCATTTTGCTGTTTCTGTCTTGTTCTGTTGTATATTGAAGTCAGAAGAAGCCACTTGAGAGTAATATATTCACTTATTTAAGATAAATTACTTCTATGAATGAATTCAGTCCAAGTACTTAAGTCTGATACTAGCTGTACTCTATATTTTAGAAAAGCAAATAATAGAGATTTTAGAAATAATATAATATTGAAATTTTTGGTAACTTGAACCATAAACTGGATTACTTATTTGATTTAATTCTTTGCCATATTTTGTTTAATGTTTCATGTTTTTAGAAATGAAAACAATTTAAAATGAGTTTATTGTAACTACTAGACATTAACATACATGTCTTATGTTGTTAACTAAATTGCAACAAAACACATAAAAATAAATTTTCTTCATTTTATCTGCTGCAAGTAATCTAAGCAATGTTTAGAAATGACATTTTTTCACATTTTAACCATTACTAGATACGTAGTGTTAATTATGTACAATGCTTTCCTTTAGATCTGAAAATAAGATTATTCCATATCTTTGCCCCCCCATGAGAGCAAATGTCTTATTGATCAAATTCAAATTGATTTTTAAAAAAATGTTTTACTTTGAAATATTTTAAAGAATACTATAATGAACACCATTATACCCCTAACCTAGATACTTAACAATTAACATTTTTGCCTTGTTTTGCTTTCCCTCTCCCTCCACACATACACAACTTATTATTTACATATTTTTTAATCAATCAATTGAAAATAACTAACCGACAGCATGCCCCTTTACCATTAAATATTTTATAATGTATATCCTAAGTACAAGGGCACTTTTTTACATAGCTACAATATAGTCATCAAATTCAAGAAAATTAATATTCATACAAATTTATGTTATGTAATGTAGTGCCCAAATTAAAATTTGCCAGTGCTCCCAATCATGTCTTTTACTTAATGGCCCCCTTTCCATCAAAACGTGATCTAATCTATGACCAGGCATTATATTTAGTTGTCTCCTTTAATCTTGAATGATTTGTCAGTTTTCTTTATTTTTCATAACCATTGACTTTTTTTTTTTTTTTGAGACAGAGTCTCACTGTGTTGCCCTGGCTAGAGTGCCGTGGCGTCAGCCTGGCTCACAGCAACCTCACACTCCTGGGCTCAAGCGATCCTTCTGCCTAAGCCTCCCGAGTAGCTGGGACTACAGGCATGCACCACCATGCCCGGCTAATTTTTTTTTATACATTTTTTTTAATTGGCCGATTAATTTCTTTCTGTTTTTAGTAGAGACGGGGTCTCGCTCTTGGTCAGGCTGGTTTCGAACTCCTGACCTTGAGCAATCCTCCCACCTCAGCCTCCCAGAGTGCTAGGATTACAGGCGTGAGCCACTGCGCCTGGCCACCATTGACATTTTTAAAGAGTATTAGCAAGTTGTTTTGTGGACTGTCCTTAATTTGGGCTTGCTATTTTTAGATTCAGGTTATACATTTTTGG
>CAUYRT010063288.1:0-33659 GCA_963574885.1 Lepilemur ruficaudatus | reverse complement strand
GAAGGCATTGTTATCATAGAAGATGACAGCTCCATGGTTGTCATTGTCCCTGAAGACTTTCCAGCGGGACAAGATGTAGAGGTAGAAGACAATATTACTGATAATCTGGACCCTTTGTAGGCTTAGGCTAATGTGTGTGCTGTGTCTTAGTTTTTAACAAAAATGTTTAAAAAGAGAAAAAATTAAAAATAGAAAGCTTATAGAAGAAGGATATAAAGAAAGAAAAATATTTTAGTACAGCTTTACAATGTGTCTGTGTTTTAAGCTAAGTGCTATTACAAGAGTCAAAATGTTTAAAAAATTAAAAAGTTTATAAAGTAAAAAAGCTACAGTAAGCTAAGATTATTGAAGAAAGAAAAAATCTCTTATAAATTTCACGTAGCCTAAATGCACAGTGTTTATAAAGCCTGCAGTAGTGCGCAGTAATGTCCTAGCCTTCATTCACTCTCCTCCCATTCGCTGACTCACGCATAGCAACTTCCAGTCCATTCATGGTAAGTGCCCTATTCGGGTGTACTCTTCTTTATCTTTTATACTATATCTTTACTGCACCTTTTCTATGTTTAGATATGTTTAGACACACAAATACTTATCACGGTGTTACAGTTGCCTACAGTATTCAGCATAGTCACATGCTGCACAAGTTTGTCGCCTAGGAGCAATAGGCCGTGCCACATAGCCCAGCGTGCCGCAGACTGTAGCACCTAGGTTTCTGTAAGTACACTCTGTGATGCTCACACCGTGATGAAATTGCCATCAACGCATTTCTTAGAACATATCCCTGTCATGCAACACATTGACTGTACAACACTTCACCATCCAAAATAAAAGACCTAAATAAATGCATAAACATATTCTGTTGCTGGTTAGGTATACTTCATGTTAAAAGAACATAACAATAAATAAAAATAGGAAAACAACATCAAGTAATGTGTGCAGTTATTCTCAATCTTGCCTGCATATTAGAATCACTTAATTTACAAATTAGTAACAACAAATCCAGGTTGGAGTACCACTGCAGATCAATTAAATAAGAATCTCTAGGAAATCACCTAGGCAATTCTAACAGCAGCTAGGGTTGCATGCAACTGTGCCATAAAGGGAAAAGGTTTAATGAAAATACTTATCCTAATAGAATTGAAAATTTTGAAGTTTAAGATTTATTACAAAATGTTTCACTGTCTGGCAATAGGTGAGAAACAGAAAAAAAAGTCAGAAAATATGAGCAAAATCTGTTCAAGTCAGGTGATATAAAAGCAACATGACAATATTTTTTTATTTACTAAATGCCGTTGAAAAATGACATTTTGGAAGATAATCATTTGGATCCATATTTCATATATACCATAATAAATTACAAATTTGTTAAAAAGTGACAAACTAGAATAGTTTAAAAACAACTTTCACCTAGAAGATGACTTTTTAAAAGGGAGTAACTTATTTTAAAGGATTGGGAAGTGGTGTTTGAGCAATTGGACTTGCTCTCCAAGAATTAATGGAATTCCCAGAGTAATGAAAAGAAAATAGACCTACAACTGGGTAAATTGCTGATGGAAAGTGGTTGAGGGTTTTTTGGCCATTTAGCACTTAAGGGAGCAAGTATCTCCCCACCCAAAAAACTGTCTTCCCTTAGCAGCACCATTGCAACCAAAGGAGAAATGACATTTCTGAAATATTTCCCCCACCAAATCTGAAGTGGGATCTGGGAGCAAGAATTTACATTCAATGGCAAAAATTGTTTTGCCTGACCCCAAGAAGAGAGACTGAGGGAATGTACTCTTGCCTTGCAGGGATGAGGAACTCAATCCCATCTGTGACAGGCACTCCCAGAATTTTCTGCCACAGACTGCACTTTTAAAGGACTGGTATTGGGCCAAGTGAAGACTCAAGAGTGTATGACTGTTCCCAGGGTTGTGGGCAATGCCTGTTTTCTCTGGGAAGCAGATTTCCTGCCCTACCTGAGGGAGAGACTCAATTATTTTCTGTCTAGCTCTCATTCAGGAGAGGGCCAAAGACTCATCCTGGGCCCCTGGAGTCTCCTGAGGCTTCCCTTGCTGTACGTAAAGTTCGCAGTGGCGAGTCTCTCCCAAGGAGCTATCCAAGCACTGCTGGTCTAAATAAACAGCAGTATGAGAAGTACTGAATAAGGACGAAAGGTCCTAATGTCCAGCAATCTTCTGCTTTTATCTCACTGGCCAGAACTGTGTCACTCTACCTGCAGCTGCCAGGGAAGTTGGGCATACTGCTACCCTAAACAAAACCAGGATTTTATTGGTGAGGAAGATGAAGATGGATATAGAATAGGAAACCAGCCATGTCTCATGCATCCCAGGCACTGAGAACCACAGTGCCAGCCCTCACAAATAGGTGGAGGAAAGAGATAAACCAGCAATTTACTGTAACAGTGTGATAAAGATCATGATAGAGGTGTTATCTTGCTGAAAGACGTGATAGCTGAGACCTGAACTGTGGGTAGGAGTTGGCCAGGTAAGACAGCTCATACAGTTCAGAGGTTAAGACTCGGTCTTTTCCGGGAATGGAAAGCAGTTCAGCATTGCTGGAGAACACAGTGCACCGCAGTGTGGTTGGAGGTAAGCAGGAGCCCGAGCTTACTTTCTAAGCCGTTTTAAGGAATCTGCACTTGCCAAGGCAGTGAGAAGCCACTGAAGGATTTTAAGCAAGAGACAGATTTTGCTTGCTAGTTTTAAAAACTGGAGTGTAAGAATTATTTAACATATAGCAGTTATCTTTAAGCGTCAATGAATTAGCTATCCTTTCTTAATGCACCAGGAGACCCACAGATTCACCGAGGCCAAGTGCTCTCCCCTTTAACAGAGGTGCCCTCAGCTGACCACTGCATTCAGAAGCTGGGAGTTACCTTTGCTTAAACCTTTTAGTAACATTTTGAATTTCCCTCCCAACATAACGCTGTGGGATAAAATGCTGTGGAAATGCTACCCCATCAGGAGTAATCACTTTCTGTTTTTTTTTATTCTTCAATGTGTATGCTCAATAATAAGAATTTTTTAAGGGTCAATCAAGTTAATCAAGGGTATTCTACAAAGGTAAGCACACACAGAAATTGTAATTGAATTAATCTCTAACAGACTTGATTAGATCATCTAACTCTAGGTAGAATATTCATTTTTCTTAATTTAAAATGGAACCACAGAGGATCACTTGACGCCAGTTCAAAACCAGCTTGGGGGCTGGGCGCAGTGGCTCACGCCTGTAATCCTAGCACTCTGGGAGGCCGAGGTGGGTGGATCATTTGAGCTCAGGAGTTCAAGACCAGCCTGAGCAAGAGGGAGACCCCATCTCTACTAAAAATAGAAAGAAATTAGCTGGACAACTAAAAATACATAGAAAAAATTAGCCGGGCATGGTGGTGCATGCCTGTAGTCCCAGCTACTCAGGAGGCTGAGACAGAAGGATTGCTTGAGCCCAAGAGTTTGAGGTTGCTGTGAGCTAGGCTGACACCACGGCACTCTAGCAACATAGACTGTCTCAAAAAAAAAAAAAAAACCAGCTTGGGCAACATAGCAAGACCCCATCTCTACAAAAAACTTTAAAAAGCATGCTGGGGCACACCTATAATCTCAGCTACTCAGGAGGCTGAGGTGGGAGGATTGCTTGAGTCCAGAAGTTCGAGGCTGCAGCGAGCTATGATCAGCCACTGGACTCCAGCCTGGATGACAAAATGAGACCCTGACTCTAAAACTAAATAAAATTAAATGGGACCACATGTTTCATTAACCTCCCAGTTTACAAGATTAGAAATGTATCATTCCTGGAAATGTGGCACATTAGCAGGGACTACTGCAGTAGCACTGAGTATGTTATCACTGTTTTCCAAATTGCTATCTCTGGAACACAACTTACAAAACTTTTAGAAACTCCTTTTGCCACTGCACCTATTTTATACATTCCAGTCTCAAGTAAATTGGCTTTTCTAAGGGCATTATAATATTCTCCAATCAAAATAGTTTGCAACCCACTCTCTACCCCCATCCCTAATTTGCTTGTTTTTTTTTGTTTTTTTTTTTTTGCATTGAACTTTATCACATTTTAGTATACTATATTATTTACTTCTTTAGTATTGTCTGTCTCTCCTCACTAAATGTAAGCTCTTTGAGAGCAGGTATTTTTGTTTTGTTCAGCAATGTAACAATAGTGACTAATAGTGCTAGAATATGTAAGGTATTCAAATATTTGTTAAAAAGAATTTGCAAATGTATTATTGTAAGTGTTTCTTCACATGGCTGCCTTCTGTCCTGCTGAGGAAGGGCCAAACTCATCTCTGAACTTTTGCACATTCTACTTCTCTTTTTGTGTGTAGGTCACTGAATCTTACCTATCCTGCAAGCAACAAAAATCAATGAATTGTTCTAAGGCAGTAATTACACACAAGACATTTTGTTTCAGCAGGCAAAGCAACTTTCAAAAGCAACATGTCACCCATCTTCATATCTGAGGGCTTTCGTAGCTATTCATCAAAAATTAAAGCTATTCATTCATACTAAATCACTCCACACTGGCATAATTGCACTTTTTTCATAATATCTGTTACAATGGAATGATTCAGTGATCTTACTAACATAATTGGCTTAGCCAGAGGTATTCTGGCAGACCTGAAATTCTGGAAAGGCTGTTATGAATCCTTTCCAAGGATCTGAACTCCCTCCTGTGCAGTAGCATCAGGAAGATCTTCATTATCTTTACATTTTTGGTTCCATCCTTTCAAATCACTCATCCATTCAAAACTGACTGCACATCAACTTTGCAGAAAATCTTTTTCACTGCTGACACCTAGGAAATTTTTTCTCATTCAGAAGACTAGATTATCTCCACAAAAGTAAGTCTTGTTCTATCAATATTCCCAACAAACTAAAAGCATGACCTACAGTAAGAGCTCAAAGAAGTTCTGTTCCCTTATTGCTTATTTCCAAATACATAATCTGATGAAAGTCAATGTACACAGGCCTATCAGAGACCTCCTTGGTCAATCCAACTGGGCCAAAGCCAGGTGGCTTGTGTTTAGATCACTGTGATAGGCAGAATCCTAAATTGGCTCTCCACGATGTCCCACCCTCAGCAAGGATGTCCCACTCTCAGCAAGGATGTCCCACTCCTAGAAAGGAAACGGGGACCTCAGTCCAACAATGCAAGGATTTGAATTCTGCCAACAAACTCAATGAGCTTAGAAGTAGAGTCTTGCCCTAGAGACTCCAGACAATAGCCCAGCCTGGCTCTCGGCTTGATTTCAGCTTTGTGAGACCCTAAGCAAAGAATCCATCAAGTCAAGCCTACCCTGATTTTTGATCTGCAGAACTGTAAGGTAACAAATAGACGTGATATTATGCTGCAAAGTTTGTGGTAGTTTGTGAAGCAGCAATAGAAAACTAACATAATCATTGTGTACTAGAAAGTGCTTCTTTGCAATGACCAAATCCTGCAATTACAGGTTTTTTACTAACTCATTTACTATGATGCAAGCCTGCTTTTCCATTTCCTGAATTTCTGCTTTCCATGGAAATACTGTCCAGGAAAGGATTCCACCTCAAATTAGTTTTTATATTTGAAAACAAGTTAAGGTACTAAAAAAAATCTTCTTTGGACAGTGTCCAGCTCATAATACTACCCTTTTATAATCGACCCACATCCTGAATCAAGGACCAAAGATGAAACAAAAAATAAAAAATTATTATAATCAACCCACAAAGATAAGTCAAGGGATATACTCATCAGTAACCAAAAGGTCCACATCCATACCAATAAATTTGTAAAACGAAAAAAAGTACAACTGAAATAAAATTAGATATTGAAAGTGCAAATCTCTTATGAGAACTTACTGTCTTAACGAAAGCAATCAAGTAATTATGTACACTGAGTCAGAAAATTATTTTAATAGTTACAAAACTTTTTTTATAGAATCAGTATAAAATAGCAGTTGATTTCTTCATAATTATCAGAATTATTTGTACTTGAGGTCTTGGCTAAGTGGGGCTGAAATCAACAAAAGGTCTTGGACTGTTGGCTCAGAAATCATCCTAGGAAGCCCACCCTGTTGATATCTGTCATGCTTAGCTCTTATGAGATGACCCGGTCCTTTAAATAAAAAGTATCTTTCTTTCTTTATTCATTCTTTGGAGGCTTGAAGTGAATTCGGCAGCGTTCATTGAACACCTAAAATATTTAAACAGAAACTAAAGTCACTAAGTCATCCTGTACAAAGCAGGCCTGGATCTAAATTCAACGTAGCATGCATCAGAAGGACATTATGTCTGCTCCAGGTCAAGAGATGCACGAAACAGAAGAGTTTCCTCACCAGTTCAGTTATCAGGTGCTGAGTACGTAAGAGGCCTCGATATCCATTTATAAGACAATTTTAATATTTTAATAAAATTAAGTTACTCAGGAAAAAATCATCAAGAGCCAGTTAATTTAGTAATTGATAAACATCAGTTCCATACTCTAGACATATTTTGGACAATTAGATAAAAATGTCTAAAATACACTAAAGATAAATAAAGCTTTTTCCTATTTTTTAAGAAAAGATTTTGTTATTTAAGTATTTGTTGTACTTTTCTGAATTGTGCCAGATCCTTCTCACAAGTAGGTATACTTGCCAGGCAGACCAATTTTTTGCTAATCTGTATGAATTTATTAATTTTTTGTTCTACTTACCTTGCTTCCTAAAAATCTAAACAAATAATAAATCGTAAATGCTTAAAGAACGCTCAATAACTAAATGTTTTTCAATATGGGACTGTGTTAAAGAAAAATTTGGTATGGCTATTCAATGGAATACCTATGCAAGCTTAAAAAACAATAAGGAAGGCTTTTATGTTCTGATTTGAAAAGATCTCCAGCATATATTAAAGGAAAAAAACAGTATAGTTCCATTTGTGTAATGACGGCAGAAAAATACATACACACATAAAATTAGAAAAGGTGCAAATATCTGAAAGCATATATTCAGAGTGGTGTAAAAGTGAGAATGACGCCCTTTCCGAGATAAAAGTGAGAATGACAGGAGACAGCTGAAGGAGAGGGGTGGGAGGCAGAATTTTTACTGTATATCCTTTAATATTTAAAAAATTTCTGAATCACATGTCTAAAAATTTTTAGTGTCCAATTTAAAATATTCTAAAATTGAAAAGAATTTCTTCACAGAATTTACCCCCATGCTTCCTTGATGTAAAGAATAAATCATTTTTAAATTACTTATGTTCGCTGCTGTTCACTATCATAAAAATAAAAGAAAAATCTACACAGGAAGCTTCTAAGGTACTGGCATTATTCAATTTCTTAAGCTGGGGGTTAGATACATGAATGTTCATTTTAATAATATTCTTTAAATTCTACATGTTACATACTCTTTGGTATATGTATCTCACAATTAAAAGAAAACATGTTAGAAATTATATAGATTCTTCCTGGTCTTTCATCTTATAACTCATTGCACTCCAGTTTCCAGTCCTGATATTTCCCTGAAATTCCCAATGTTCGGACCAGAGGAGGCCTCAGATTAGTGGCTTTGATACACTGTTGGGATGATATGTACAACCTGGCTGAGCCTCTCCAAATTCTTTTCCTAAATGATTTCCTATCCGATCCACTTCTGCTGGCCTACTACACCACAGCTGCATTTTCTTCTTTTTAAAACAGGCAGGGGGGCCTTATTTTCTGTTGAGTGGATAAAGCATATTTTCTTTAAAACTAATATCAAATCTGAAACAGTTCACTCTTCCCACTACATTTTTCATATATCATAACCCCTACCCTTGGTTTTCAAGCCAGATGTTCATTTGTACTCCTCCCTCAACCAATCCCAAGAGTAAATATTATTAATATTTCTCCAGAGAATATAAACATACAAATACTGCCAAAATCTTTCAAGTGGCAAACACCTTATCACACTGGTAGCAAGGAACACCATATCACATTGGTAGAAAGGGCAGGAACAGGAAATCTTGGCAAAGAGGATGAGATAAAGAAATGTGATAAAGCAAAGAAAGTCAATTTGTATTTTGCAATTTATTCATGTCTCAGCAAGTTGGTACATCATTTTTGGTTTAGTTAACTTCTCTCTTAAAAGCATATGGTTTAACACCACTTCATTAGTTAAATTCAAAAAATAAAACAGAATTTTCAGTTCATCCTTTCAGATTTAATAGATTTTGGCCCTTTAGAAATGTTTTAGATGAGGAGTTTTAGAGAGGGATAAATGGATACACTTTACAGAAGACTAAAGTCAGAGTTTTGTGATTTTTGACTACATGTAAAGTACTGGGATCTGGTCCCCCAATCTAGTTCCTAATCAGAACTATGCGGTGGTAATAAGGAGCATGTGAGTCTATGAGCAATAAAAAGCCCCACTATCAGATGCCAGGAAAGTTATGTACAATAAAATGTTTCATGACCAGATACATTAGAAGACAGGCAACTGTAAAGGGTAGCTAATGATATGAAAATTTATGAAAAAAAACCTCAGTTCAAAAGGCTAATTTTAACAAATAACTCCTTAAAGGTTCTGAGTTAACTAGAGTAATAACTCTATACATCAAATATGCCTGTAATTAGTATTACAAGACAAAGGAATGTCTCCTATTCTGTTATGATAGCAGCTCATACAATTCTACCATGTGCTTGTAAAGCTTTTTTTTTTTTTTTTTTTTTTAAAGATATAGGGTCTCACTTTGTCACCCAGGCTGGAGTGCAGTGGCAAGATCATAGTTCACTGCAGCCTTGAACTCCTGGGCTCAAGCAATCCTCTCATCTCAGCCTCCTGAGTAGCTAGGACTATAGGCATGAGCCACACCATGCCCTTCTAATTTGTTTTACTTTTTAGGGTCTCACTATGTTGCAGAGGCTGGTCTCAAACTCCTGGCCCAAGTGATCCTTCTGTCTTGGCCTCCAAAAGTGCTGGGATTACAGGTATGAGCCACTGTGCCTGGCTGATTTTTAGAAAATGGCTCAATTTAAACACTAACTGCAAGACCCCCAACAACAACCTAAAAAAGGTTAAAACCCTGAGTTGTAAACGTAAATAAATTATCTCTACTCTTCTATTTTCCTTAGAGCCTCAAGGTGCTCTTTACTCTCGCTCCCTTGGCTTCCATTTGCTAATTCAGTTTCCCTGCGACTTCTTTCTAAAAACCAACATTATTTTATACCTTCCAGCTCCTGTCATTTACCACTTCTTCAACATTCAGTTCTGATTGCATCCATTTCAACTGCAAGAAAGAAAAAGAAATTAAAGTTATGAAATTTAAAGAACTAAAACCACATTCTATTATGTTTTCCCAAGAAAATCTGCTGCTGTTTTTGTATTCTTTATCTGTTAATGGTAGATTTTTGAACCTTCTTTGACGTAACTCACTCTCCCTATATCTAACCAATTTTGAATCTTCTGTAACAGTGGTTCTCTAACTTTGCTGCATATTATTAATCTAATCACCTTGAGAGCTTTAGAAAAAAATTCCAATGCCCAGTCAGTTCACAGAAGACATACAAATGGACAATAAACATATAAAACAAAATGCTTATTTCTTCTGGGAATAGGCTTTAAAAAAAAAAAAAGGTCAATCTTACTCATGTATAAAGAAATGCAGATAAAAAAACAGAAAAAAAAAGAAAAAGAAATGCAAATTAACCCATAATATGACAAAATGAAAAAGTCTGACAAAACCTAATATTAGTGAAGGTATGGGAAAAGATACACTCATACACATTCTTAGTAAGAGTATAAATTGTTATAATTTGTATGGAGGGCAATTTGGCAAAACTCATCAAACATGTACATTCACATGTCCTTATACCCAACAATTCCAGTTCTGGAAATTCATTATACAACTACAGACTTGCAAAGATAGCACAGAGAAATAATGAAAAAAAAGGCAAGGAGGTAGAAACCTGATTTGGATAGAGAATTAAGAAAAAAGACTCAGGAAGAAAAACAAGGAGAAGAAAGGGACTACACAAGGCCCAAGTGATCTAGAGAGGTATGAGTTTCCCACCCCTTGACCATACAACCAGAGGTCTGAGGCTAAAAATGCTGTCTTTCCAACTTTCTTTATAACTGCCAACCTAATTACTGCACCAGAAAGTAGCCAATTTCATTGCCAGGCCCAGATGGCAGGACCCATAATACTCCTAGTCACATCTGGTCAGAGGACTTGAAAGAAGCTAGCTAGTTCCAGGAACAGGGCTTAAATGCTCAGCAAATCAGGAGAATAAAGCATGAACTACAACAGGTTGAAGCAGCGAAGAGGTTAAAACCAGGATGTTTTCCTCAGGCCAAAATCAAAAACCCAGACCAGATTTGGGAACAAAATGCCAGAGAGCTCGACAAGATCTGGGCAACATGAGTCTGACACCCAGGCCAAAGATCCTGACCAATTAAGAGTGTAGCTCTGGCAGGTTTGAGAAATGGGCATGCAACACTAATAAAAATAGAACTTGGTACTGATCCAATGGCTCCTTGTAAATTGCCTTCCTAGATTCAGAACTGGCATCAGAGCACAGGTAGACACACACAGCTGGAACTGTGGAACGAGGGGAAGGACTGTATTTCTGACAATTGGTCCTGTGTTGGGGCATAATAACAAGCCTGAAGAAGCCCACCAAAGCAACCTCAGTTTGACATTGTAATCAGCCATACAGACCAAAATCATTAAAGCTTCACTACTCCCGTCAAAGCATCAACTCACAGCCAAAGAAATAACAACTTCAGTTGAATAGCAGGGTGTGACAACATGTCACTAAGACAGCCTTCGTAACAACTCTCTAATATTTAAAGGGACGCCATGGGAAAAAGAGTTTAGACTTATCCTGTGTTGCTCCAGGAGAAGATTAACAGTATATATACATTACAGAGGGGCAGATTTTTGCAATATATAAGAAAATCTTTGAATAATTAGAACCGTCAAAAAAGAGACACTGAGTCCTCCCCCCACAATATCCTGCTCTTAAACAATGATTAAAATTTCATTAAAAGGTAGAAGCCACTGGTTGGTAATATCATAAAGACAATTAATGTAACACATTACAATTAATGTAACATATGGAGTCACAGAGACTCAAAAAGGACAGGAACAGCTACTTTGCAACAGCCAATATGCTAACTCTCACAGATACTGTATAATCTAATCCTCACCAAAAAAAAAAAAAAAGAAAACATAAGAAGTTACTAAGTATCAACCCCATTTTATAGACTGAAAATCAGAAGTTTCAGAGCAATTAATTTACAAGGTTACAAAGCCACCAAGGTACATGGGATTTATTGCCTTAGAGCTGTCTGCCTTTATAAATCATGTTTTTTCATATTCTAGAACACTGGATATTACAGACAACTTCTAATACAATTTCATCAGTGGCATCAATAAACTGTCACCTCTGAGATGGTTGTTTTTGATGCTCTGGGTCTTCAACAGGTAAACTTCCTCTCAAAGGCCACTAATAGTTGACAGCAGTTATAGAGTTCCAGCAGGGAACTTTTTTAGAGTTAAAGATTTGGGTAAAGAACTGAAGATTTTTAGACTGGCATCTCTGTATTTAAATAAAATATGCTCACTAAACTAAGCGGAATTTGACTATTAGTCACAATTTGATGTAAAGAAACTGACTGAATCCAGAGTCAGAAGAAATGGGTTAGAGTCCACATTCTACCACTTACTAGTTCATGACTTTGGGGATGTCAGTATTTCTGAGTCTCAGTTTCCTCATACAGAAAATGAACAGGTAGAGCTGAAAAATCTCTAACAGCTCTCTCTTGATTCCATAATCTTCATGGCACATTTAAAATTTCCTTTTTTGCTTACATACTACTTGTGGTTACTCCCTAGCTCTATGTATTGTAAGGCCAGAAAGCAAACCTCACATAGCTCTCTGATTGGTTTCTAAACCTCTCCTTGCAGTGGTTGTCCTGGTGGTTCTCTCTGGGCTCTGAGGGCACACGGGAAGATGGGAGGGCTGAGCAAATTGTGTGACACTCCCCAACACTCAGTGGTTTAGAGTCTTGAACTTTGCTCTTCACTGACAAGAGTCACTCTATTCTGTTTAACTTAATTTGCAAATAGCAATTTTTTAGTTTATGATTTAACAGCCCTGCCCTGTAGTTTCCTTTGACAACATCTTCAAGAGTCTGTTGAAATACAAAATCCAAAATCACCTAGACTTCAACCAGTTTTATATCATCTATCTATAAGCCTTCATGAACATAGAGGGTAGGGTAGGATGAACATGATCACATAAATTCACTGTCTGAGAAATCCACCACTGCCTGATACAGTAGTCATGAACTGCAGTCATGAAGAAATATAGCAGCAAAGACAGTGACTGAATCCTGGATCCAGTGAGACATCCTGAATCAGTGGAATGACGAGAAAGTGTTGCAGCTTGGCCCATGCACCTGTGTACGAGGAAAGGTTTTTCTTTTCTTTTCTACTAAAGGCTTTCAAGAGATGACAAGGTCCCCTTTTCAAAGTTTGGCTGTATCTACTAATCTAAGGGCAAACTTCCGACTGCTCAGTATGAAAAGCATGACTCCATTCCATAAGGATCTATAAGTCACCTGTTGTGCCACCTTAAAATATGAACATGATTTTGCTAATTGCACAGTGGTCATGTAAGAAAAAAGTCCCTGTCTTAGGAAATAACTAATGAATTTAGGGGTAAAATGGTACAATGTCTCCAACACACTCACTAAACGGTTCAGGGAAAAAAAATGTTTATGCACATGGGGAGAAGGGGAAAGGGAGGGTGCAGAGAATGAATTGTTAGGTACGTGGGACAAAAAAAAAAAAAACAGTAAGTGAACATAGGTAAAGGGTACACGGGAGTTCTTTGTACTGTTCCTGCAACTTTTCTGTAAATTTAAAATTATACAAAACAAAGAGTTTCCTCTAAGAGTGCCCTAAAAAAAAGACAGCAACGCATTCTATATAATAAAATGTGCTGTATATTTCAATTGTTTTGCTGACACGTCACATACATACAAGGGCTATAAAGAAACAGTTCTGCTGCATTAACTACATTCTGAGGTCCACACCGTCTACATTACTGTTGTCTTGGGAAAATGAAACTTCCTCTGATACATCCCTGGGTCAGTACTTGCTGTTTTCTTAAAAGTGAAAACACTGCAGGGACGGGGAATGAAGTGGAAAAAAGGTATGTCCAAAAAAGGCCAAAGACCCATAGCAACTTTTACACAGTAGGGAAATAAATTATAATGAAGTACTAGTGAATCTGGTTATAGTGCTACATTTTTATGGCTGAAGAGGGTAATATCCTAAAGCTAAATAGTCTGTACTGCATTACAGCAGATTTCCACAGAATGAAACCAGAGATAAATATTTTCAAACCATAAATATATTAAGAAATGCTTCTTCTCAAGTTAAGCCTCAAAAGGCAGATACCGTACAGATGTGATTTCCCTAGAATTTCTGATATGGTGCTGGTCTGTACTGAGCCTTTAACAGAGGGGGAAAAAAAAGGAATGAATATAAAATTATCTGCTTATTTTAGCTAAAGCTGCTACATTCCATCTGTTTATGAAATACACACTAATTTATCAACTAATATCTAAATGTAATAAAATAAAGCCCACTAAAAATGAAGCATTAACCTCCTGGTCATTTTTTTTTTAAATAACCATAACTTACTCCAAAATTTTCATATTAAAAACTACCTTTATTTTGAAGGCTACAATTGGAAAAACTTTGTCTGAGAAATGTTAATTCTGTTCAACTTACCTTTGTCTGCTCTTTTCTAAGTTGCTTTAATAACGTTAAATCATCCAAATTCTTTTCTCTCTCTTCTCGGAGTTTTTTTACTACTGCTGAGGTCTGGGCTATACAATTTTTTATGACTCTGTCCCTACTGGCATGAGCTGCCATCAACTAAAAGAACAAAGGAATGAAAAGGGGGGGGAAAAGCACATAGATTTATTACATGTTAGTGTTTTCTTTAAAAAAAAATCCTCATTTTGATACTACAGAAATTTAATACTTTGTAAAACATTGCTAAATGTTGAATCCATGGAAGAGAAGATTGTATTAGCTAAATCATCTAAAAAAAGATAAGGGGAAGCATCTCTGGGGGTAGAAGCTTTGAGGTCCCAGACTGTTTTCTTCCTCAATATGTTCCCGGTATTTCTTGCTCCTTTCTTCCTGCATTCCCCCTGCTGGGCTTTTCATTGCAGTTTCCTTTACCCCACGTCCCTGTCTTATTCCATCCACATGTTCCTCTACCCTACACCCACCTTCACACACCTCTGAGCCATTTACTGCTATTCTTCCTTTCTTTTCTTGTCCTTTCATCATTTTTTCAGTATCATGTTGTCAACAAGTGAAAGAAATTATAAACTAAGCAATGTAGAGAAGACCTTACTTACCTATGTAAGACAAAACCCTTTTCAAGATCATAAAGTATAAATACTGATAAGGGGAACTTACATATGAAACACAGTTAGTGGTTCCATCAATTGTGTGTATTGATTGAAAGCAAGGATGTCTGACAGAACGACTCTTTAATAACCTCCATCTTACTGTAATAAAGCTAATAAAAAACAGTTCTTAACAATTTTCTGTCTTGGGTAGGATAGTCATGTTTCAGCAGCCAAATTTTGACGATACTGCCAAATTTTGCATTTGTAAAGTACTGTTTCAAGTTCATAGACTTTTTATTGTCCAGTATTGATTTTTATGTTTATTATGGGAATAAACAATGTAAAGCTAGCAAAATTTCACAGATTGAAGGGAATATGCTCTAATAAGGGATCTCATTGAAATTATTTTACTTTTACCATGAGTATACTTTTGAGATTTGGAATTTCTAAAATTATTGCTTCATAATAACTTTACTGATCATCTCCTATGAAGAAGTGCTATCATCAGAAAATAAAAATATTCCTTCATCAGCTATAGAAGGAAGCTTGGTCAGGGACTAAAATCAGGGTGACTAGGAGCAACTTGGACGTTTCACAGAGTTCTACTTCTTGACTGAGCCAATATTTAAAGAAACTCAGTGGTACTTATTGGCATGGGCACTCTGCTGCAGGCCTGATCCCTGGTGCAAAGCTACTTTATAAACTATCCTTTACATGATATACACGGTACTGGATCCCTCTAGGATGCAGATAAAGACAAAGAAAAACCCAAACACATACACGAGGATATCTAAAACAGAGGTTCCAAATTTAGCATGCAAGGTTATCCTGATTCAACAAAGGATTAAAATATAATAATAATGATAGTAGCAAGAGCAGACATCTATATGCAAAACACTTAGTACAGCAAGCACTTTATATTAACTCAATCCTCTAACAATCCTATGAATTAGGTACTATTATTATACCACTTTATATATAAGAAACTGAGGCAAAGTTATACAATATGTTCAAGGTCACCCAGCTACGAAGTATCATAGGTGGGGTTTATTCTAGATCTGGAATCCATGTTGTTAATCACTACACTATAAACCTTTAAGTTAATAGGAAGATTACAAATTGAAACAACTGAATAGACTATAGAGATTATATAAGCAGTGAGGTGAGAATATCACTAAAGTGACCATAAATTCTAGTTCTCTAAACAGAGATACTCAAAGAAACTAAGTGAAGTGTCAAACAACCTCACAGTAAATTATGACTTAGACCCATACTACCTACTCCCAATATTGGATTCTACTCAACAAAGTCCACAATTTTGCAATTTTCTCAAGCTACAGGACTTACCTGATCATTCAATAAAATAACATACATATTTTAATAAAAAAGCACTATAAAAATATCAGTAGTTAATGCTCTGAGTTTAATTGATATGAATAAGCTTATCTAAAATGGATTTGAAAAAGGCACTTTAGGTTTTAAATAATGTTTTCTTTATATGACTATGAATCCAAATAGTAACCTTATGGTAGAACTTAAAATAGTAAGTATCATTTGGACTTCCAAGTTAATGAAAGGATATAAATAAATAAACTGTAAAAAATATTTAACTGCATTGTTATTTCCTTTGGCTTTTAGAAATTAAAAAGAGAAATAAAGGGAGGCAATAAAAAAATACACATTCGAGAAACCAAAGCCTCAGGAAAGGACACTCTATCTGTGGCTTTCCTTCCCTCCCAACTGCCAAATGCTTCTTTTCTCCTTCCTGAGGAAGGGGTAAAAAGAAGATACAATATATATAAAAGGTGTGAAGGGTTTTAATTCTTTCATATATTAGCTGTCTGGCTTTTTCCGGTTGATTTACTCAAAGTCCTTGCTCTTGTTACTGTTTTACTTTACTGTTTCACTCCCCTCTTTGTTCCTTTGTGCAGAAGGTCTCCTTAAGTTAAAGGGTGCCAACGCAGAGGCCAAAAAAATGGCTGCTCCATTACTTTAGAACCATCTCTTCACAGATTAGTGCATAAGATCACACATTTTCTTTAGCTTGTAGAAACCAGATCAAAATTTATATACATCCTCAGATGTGGACAAGGAAACACGAAGATGTCATTCTTTTATTCACAGTTTAGTTACATTATCATTGATTTCTTATTCTGCCTGCAAAGAAAGGCATAAAAGAAGTGAAAGAGAGATTCAAAAGATACACTTACAGACTCATAAAGTTGTTTACAGGTTTGGCTGGCATCAATTTTCCCTGCAAAGGAAGCTGTTGGAACCGTAGTGTTTAATTCATGTACTATTCTGTCATCAATTGTCCTCATCACCTTGAGTAATTCCTATATATATTTAAAATAAAAGAATATAACCTGAATGGAAAGTTAAGTAATAAAAAATAAGTTTTTAAGCAAAAAAAAAAAGCTCTTGGATGTTTCACAACCCTTTAAGTTAGAAGTGGGGAAACCAAGCCAAATATAGTACAACCGTAAGAAAATCTTTATTACATAAGGATGATAGGTAGGTTAAGTAATAGTAATTCTAACAGTGTGCACCAATTCTGCCTCCTTGGCTCAACTGTGATTGTCTTGAGGGTTAGGACTGTCTTACTCATACTTAAACCCATTTGCTGGCATCATGCTTAGGAAACAGTGCATGCTCTTTCCATCTCCAGTATACAGCCAATAGAGTTCTACAGAACTTGACTACCACAAATTCTCCATCATAATCCAGTATAATGATCCAGCTTGCTCTGTTCCCTCTTTACCTGTCATTATAAAATATGCCAGTAGAAAACTTCTGGAAAGATATACAAGGAACTAATAGTAGTAGTTAACGTGCAGAAAGTAATCTATACCCTCTTAGGCTTTTAGCCTTTTAGTTTTTTATTACAATCATGTATTATTTTTGAGATAAAAACAAGTAAAACAAAACATGCTGCTAGAGAAACAACCAAAGCTCTTCATGGCTTTCATATTCACATCATGAGTAGGAATTAGTTTCACCCTTAGTAACCCTGCACACCTCTCCCAAGGATACCCTCTCCCTCAGAAAGTCTCCAACTCTCAAAAAAACCAACCAAAAGAAAAATAATGCCAAAAGGGCAGGGAACTTAGAAAGACTGGTGATAATGACTGACCCAGTATAGTCCCTCCCCCCATATTTTGATTAGCACACTTCTCCCACTTGTCACTAGAGAAGACTGAGCATCACCTACATTCCGTCTTCAGATGTTTCTAGCAGTACACGCTTCTTTTTCTTGTTTCTCAAATTTACAAAAAACCCAAACACTAACGAAAAAACCATGACTACTGAAAAATCAAAGAAAACAGAATTACAAAATATTAGGAATATACTTTTTGAAAACATCCAAGTTAACATTCAATATTAATATGTATTAAAAGCAACTGCTTGATTCTCTATCCCCCTCAGCATACCATCCTACTTCTTTCCTTTGCCAAATTTAAATCCCTGACTGCAACCAACTCCTTCATATCTTTCCTCATCTATTTGTTAAAATAAAAACTTTTACTGTGATTCAAGTATTACTTTCATTTTAGAAAAATTAGAAGAAAATTTTAAAGAAAATAAAAATCATCCATAGTTAAACCATTGCCAATATTTTAACATGCCCTTTGGTCTTTTTTTCTACATATATCTATGAACATTTTTTATAAAATTGAGGTACTATGTAACATTATAAAGTCCTGCTTTATGACATTATACTATGAGCATTTTGCCCTTGTTAGTAAAAACGCCTCGAAGACATTTTTAATAGTTGCATAAATAGTCTTTCCTGTGGAGGCACAACTTATCGGACCACTTCCCTACTAATGAACGTTAGTTTGTTTCCAATTGTAATAGTCCATTCAATCTAAGTCTGTAGTCCATAATTTTTTCTAACATTCCATTAATCTTTAGTGAATTTAGTGGCCTTTTCTAGACCTCAAAGAAAAACAGCTTGTGGAAGGCCCATAATTGAGACTAATAAGACACAGGCAAACATCAGGTCTAAAACCAAGTTGCTCATACTTTAAAATAAATCTAATTCTTTACCTTATCTCTTCTTCCTGTATCTTTCCTTTCTGTTGATAGTATTCTCTGTTAACTGGAATTCTTAGGGGATAATATCAACATATTCATTGGGCAATTACCATCTAAAATAGTGTGCTATATACAGTGGATGACATATAATGTCCATTAGGTGGTAAATTCCAAACAAATGACAGTAGCACCATTTACAGAATCAAAAAAATAGGTAAGTTAAGGCTTAGTAGGGTAGTGGGGAGGGGATAAACAGAAGATGGTTAATGGGCACAAAAACAGAAGGAATAAGATCTAATGTTCAGTAGCACAGTAGGGTGACTATAGTTAATAATTTATTGTCTATTTCAAAATAACTGAATGTAATTGGAATGTTCCTACCATAAAGAAAGAAATGCTTGAGGTAAGGAATATCCTAATTACCTTGATTGATCATTATACATTATATATTTGTATCAAAACATCACATGTACTCCATAAATATGCACTATATGCCTCCACAATAATTAAAAATTAACTAAAAATAGGTAAGTAGAAGACAGAAACCCACCTTGCCAACTCTACCTCCTACAACTTGTCTAACTTAAAAAAAAAGCCTCCTTTAAAATCTTGCAACACTTTCTTTTTCTCTGTTTAACTTGAACTAATCTGATGCCAAGGATTAAGTTGTACCTTTTGGATAAAATTCTCCTTGGCTATGAAAGCCCTTAGCAAACTTTCTTCTTTAAATAATGCAACAGTGAGAGAGAGAGAGAGTACCACAGAGTTCATTCATTTAACTCATTCTTCATTTAAAACAAAATTATACCTTGCTGGGCACAGTGATGCATGCCTGTAATCCTAGCACTCTGGGGAGGCTGAGGCAGGAGGATCACTTGAGATCAGGAGTTAGAGACCAGCCCAAGCAAAAGTGAAATCCCATCTCTACCAAGAATAGAAAGAATTAGCCAGGCACGGGAGTGGGCACCTGTAGTTCCAGGCTGAGGCAAGATTGCTTGAGCCCAGGAGTTTGAGATTGCAGTGAGCTATGACGACGACACTGTACCCTACCCAGGCCGATAAAGTGAGACTCTGCCACAAAAAAAAAAAAAAAAAAATTACAGTTGTCCCTCAGTATCTATTAGGAATTGGTTTCAGGACCTCTCTCAGATACCAAAATCCAAGGATGCTCAAGTCCCTTATACAAAATGGGACAGTATTTGTATATAACCTATACATATCTTCTCATATACTTTAAATCACCTATAGATTATGTATAATACATAATAGGATGTAATGTTATGTAAATAGTTGTTACACTGTATTGTTTAGGGAATAATGACAAGAAAAAAGTCTGTAAGTATTCAGTAGAGATGCAATTTTTGTTCCAATATTTTTGATCCACAGTGTGAATCCACGGATGTGGAACCCACAGACACAGGAAGGCCAACTGTACTAATGTCCAGTATGTGTCAGGCACCATTCTAAACACCAGGGCTACAGTGCTGAACAAAACAGAAAAAGTCCTTGTTCTTATAAAGCAAAACTCCTAAAGGGGGAAGGTGGACAACAAACAAGTACTCCCATAAACAAAATTTCAGATACTGAAAAATACCATGGGAGGGGGAAAAAAAAAAAACAAGCCCAGGTACGCTGGCTCATGCCTGTAGTGCCACCACTTTGGACAGCCAAAGCAGAAGGATTACTTGACACCAGGAGTTCAAGACCAGTCTGGGCAACACAAAGAGCCCTCATCTCTACAAAAAATTTTTAAAAATTAGTTGGGCATGGTGGCACACCTAGAGTGCCAGCCACTCAAGAGGCCTGAGGCAGGAGGATCACTTGAGCCCCCAGGAGTTCAAGGTTACAGTGAACTATGATCAGGCCACTACACTCCAGCATGGATAACAGAGCAAGACCCTGCCTCAAAAAAAAAAGAAAAAAAGAAAAGAAAACAAACTAAGCTAACAAGCCAAACAGTGACCAAGTGGAGCTTGGGAGCTACTTTAGATAGGGAGATTAATAAAGGCTTCTCTGAGAATGTAACATTTGAGCTGAAACCTGAATGATGTGAACAAAACTGAGCATCTGGGGGAACAGATCAAAACTTACGAGGCAAGAATGAACACTGGGGTGTTTGAAGAATTAAAAGAAGGCAAGTGTTCTGAGGTGAGGTCAGAGTAGACCAGAACATGAAACAACATAGACCGGGGGTGGGGAAACTGCGGCCATAAGGCCCTGTATGGGCTTCTAGGTCCTTAAGTGTGGCCTTGAGACTGAACCCAAATTTTACAGAACAAATCCTTTTATTTTTGTTAATATATTTTTGTTCATCTTTTATATTTTTATTTTATTTTTAAAATGAACATATTTAAAATACCAAAGAATAAAATAAGTTCAATGAAATAATCCTCCCAGATTGACAGACACAATTTACAACATTAGTAAGCCATAGGCGCTAAAGTGACGGCTGCTATGCTCATGATTTAGTTCTAACTTCCCCCACTTGACTGGCGCCACTACTGCACCAGGCTGGTTGGCAAGAGTTTACGGGGGTCAAGTACTACAGTCTGTTATCAGCT
Source organism: Lepilemur ruficaudatus (assembly GCA_963574885.1). Classification (NCBI taxonomy): domain Eukaryota; kingdom Metazoa; phylum Chordata; class Mammalia; order Primates; family Lepilemuridae; genus Lepilemur; species Lepilemur ruficaudatus. The sequence goes on along the minus strand of CAUYRT010063288.1, from coordinate 12,668 downwards.
TTTGACAACAGTGCACTGTGTTTCTGTTTGAAGTGGAATTTGTGAATAGTTGCGTAGCTTGACAGTATTTTTTAATTTTGTCTGCTTAACAGCCCATCATATCAAAGAAGGCCATGAGAACACTGAAGGAAGAAAACAGATTTTTTTTTTTTTTTTTTTTGAGACAAAGTCTCACTCTGTTGCCCGGGCTAGAGTGAGTACCGTGGCGTCAGCCTAGCTCACAGCAACCTCAAACTCCTGGTTTAAAACAATCCTCCTGCCTCAGCCTCCCAAGTAGCTGGGAATACAGGCATGCGCCACCATGCCCAGCTAATATTTTTTATATATTTTTAGGTGTCCAATTAATTTCTTTCTATTTTTAGTAGAGACGGGGTCTCGCTCTTGCTCAGGCTGGTTTCGAACTCCCGACCTTGAGCGATCCGCCCGCCTCGGCCTCCCAGAGTGCTAGGATTACAGGCATGAGCCACAGCGCCCGGCCAGAAAACAGATTTTTTAATGAGGATTGGGAATTGCAAGATTATCTTGTTTCTGCTAAAGATGACTTGTTTGCTTTGTGGCAGTGCAATATCAAAATTAAAGAAATTCAATGCTCATCAGCATTATAACACTCATAAGGACCACAAATATTTTAAATTAGAGAGGCACAAAAGGTTGTATTGCAGAAATTAAAAGATGAAAAGCAAAAGCAAAGATAATTCTTTCAAGCAACAATAAGACCAGGAAATAATGCCACTGAAGCAACTTATAAAGTAGCTTATATACTCGGGGAGGAGGAAAAATGGAAGCCATTCAGTGATGTAGAAATTGTGAAAGAACGCATCGCAGAAGTTGTAGTATGCTTAGACCCTGATAACATTTCAAAGTACAAACAACTGCCTCTTTCAAGGAGAATCATGACTGATTGGCAGCATGAATTAGCCTTCAACTTACCAGAATTTCATGCAATACTTCAAAAGAAAAATATGTATTATTCAATTGCTTTGGATGAATCAACTTATGCTACTGAGGAACAGGTTTTATACTTCATTTGGGTCATAACAAAACATTTTCTTTGCTACAAAGTTACTTGCTTTGGGCACTCTTGAGAACAGAATATGAGGAATAGATATCTTCAACAACTTTCAAGTTAAATGTCATGAAGTTAGATTGAATTTGGTAAATTTATTGAGTGTATGTACAAGATGGTGCACCTTCCATGACAGGAAAACATTAAGGGTTTATTGCACAGATAAAAACAGTATTAACAGATGCAGATGCTTTCTTTTCATTGTATCTTACATCAGCAAAATCTCTGTGCTACAGCTACACTATTTTAAGTGACACTTTGCAACAAGTTGTAAGTATTAACTATTTTCGTGTAAAATCTAACACAGCTTCATTAGTTTCATAACATGCTAAAGTTGAACAATGATGTATTCAGTGTGGATTTGCCATATCATTCTAAAGTACTTTAGCTATTGCAGGGACAGGCCAATACCAGAATTTTATCTCTGAGAGAACAGATAGTTAAATTTTATGAAGAACAGAATCAGCAATGTGAATTATTGAAAGAAGATTTCTCTACAAATGCAACATTTCTGTGTGATATCATGTCAAATCAAAACGATTTGAGTATTTCTTTGCAAGGTAAAACTGAGTCTATATATGATATGTGGCAAAAAAATCCAAGCATTTAAAAAAAAAAAGCTATCTTTTTTCAAAACACTTCTTCTTCAAAAGGAAATTCTGGGTGAACACCTTCCCCAGTTAGGAAAGGTCACTAATGAGCAGGATGACATACGTGAATCATTTGAAGAATACATAGCTGTTGTAGACCTATTAATTAGAGAATACCATGAAAGGTTCACTAACTTTAAGAATCATAACATCACACTCAAATTAGCACTTCAGCCTCACCTAGCTGATTTCACCAAGGCACCTAAAGAACTATAGATGTAATTGATTGAGCTCTCAAAAGATGACATTTTAAAGTCATTGTGTGATGCTAAGAAAGATGCAACTGAAACATGGAAAAATGCAGAATACCCATGCCTTCAGCAACACGTCCCCAAGATTCTTGCTTTTCAACCACTTACTGCTGCGAATCTACATTCTCCTGCGTAACCCAAATCAAAATGACCTTAAGGTCACAAATGACTGATACCCATCTAAAGGATCAATTGAAACTGCAGACCTCCATGCTTGAACCAAATATTCAGATGCGTTCCAACAAAAAGCAGACACAACAAAGTCATTCATTAAAGAGTAGTTAACTTTAACATTATTCAGCCTGTGAAGATATTTTTCCTCATGAAAGAAGTAAATGGAATTGATGAAGTAAAAAAAGTTAACTTTAAAATTAACAAATAGTTTTTTTAATTATTAAGTACATAGTTAGGTTTTTACAAAATAATGTACATTTTTAAGTGTATCTAATTGAAGTTTCTTGAATGCAGCCTTATTTGATTACAGCTAAATTAATGGGGCCTTCCAACATGAAAAGGTTCCCCACCCCTGATACAGACCATAGAAATGATTAAGGATTCTGTTCTACTGGCAACAGGGTTTTAAGCAAGGGGATACCATTAATTTTTCAAACTATAACTCTGGCTGCTGTGTGGAGAATGGATTATAGAAGGAGGAGAATGGGAACAGGGTGACCATTTAGGAGACTACTAGGGTGATCAAGTCAAGAGATAAAGATGGTTTGATAAAGGGGTAACAGTAGAATTAGATTTAGGAAATATTTTGAAGACAGAGCTAGCAGGACTTGCTGATGAACTGGTGGTAGCAGATTTAAAAAAAAAAAAAAAAAAAAAGGATGACTTTTAGGTTTGAGGCCTGAGCAACTAAATGTATGATAGTGCCATTAACTAATGGAGGTAGGGAGAAGACTAAGGAAGGAAGAGATTTGGAAGGAGTAGGAAGATCAAAAGTTCTGTTCTGACTCACAGGATATCTGATGATACTAAGGCTTATTGTTAATTATTATGGGATATGGTATTGTGTTAAAATTTTGTAATCTTTGGAGATAAAGGTTGAAATATTTACAGAAAAAAGATAAAAAGATTGATATTTGGGATGTACTTCAATATAACCAGGTTAGGGTGAGGCAAGTGGTAGTAATATATAGATAAAATAAGAGTGGCTGTGAATTGATTGCTGGAGTTGGGGGATGGGTTCATAGTGTACATGGTACCATCTCTCCTTTTGTGTATGTTTGAGATTTTCTAGAATAAAGTTTTGTTCTTTTTTTTTTTTTTTAAAGTTCTGTTTTGGACTTTTTAAGTTTGAGATGCCTGTTAGATATGAGTAGGAATAAAAAGTTGAATATGCCAGTATGACACTGATCAAGGGTAGAGTTACATTAATGAATTGATGTTCCTTAAAGCCATGAAATTAGAAGAGATCACTGAAGGAGACTGTAGGAAGTGAAGAGAGCCAATGATCAAGAAGGAATTCTAATATCTAAAAGTACAGAAAAAAGTCAATGATGTCACAGAAGTCAGAGGAAGAAAGGTTTAAAGAAGGAAACAGTCAATTGTGTTGAATGTTACTAAGTTAAGAATTATTTGGACAAGGCTGGGCACAGTGGCTCACGCCTATAATCCTAGCACTCTGGGAGGCCAAGACAGGAGGAATGCTTGAGCTTAGGAGTTCGAGACCAGCCTGAGTAAAAGCGAGACCCTAAAAATAGGGTCTCTACTAAAAATAGAAAGAAATTAGCCAAACAACTAAAAATAGAAAAAAATTAGCTGGGCATGGTGGCACATGCCTGTAGTCCCAGCTACCCGGGAGGCTGAGGCAGGAAGATCACTTGAGCCCATGAGTTTGAGGTTGCTGTGAGCTAGGCTGACGCCATGGCACTCTAGCCCAAGCAAGAGAGTGAGACTCTATCTCAAAAAAAAAAAGGGGGGGAATTATTTGGACAAGAAATTAACTTTTAGACTTCGCAGAATGGAAATCACGGGTGACCTTGAAGTGAGCTATTTAAACAATGTTTAATGGACTGAAAAGTTAATGGGGCTTAAGTGCAGACAGTAAGAGAAACCACGGTGTGAGATGAGATCTATACTACAGGTCATGTTACAGGACTTTAGTCTTTCCCCTAGCCATGGGTAACCAATGAAGTGCTTTAAGCATGATGGGGAGGTTACATGATCAGATTTGTGCTCTGAAATGATTAAGATAAGGTGTGGAAAATGGACTGGAGAGGAACAAGAGTAGATGTAAAGAGATCAGTTAGGAAACTAGTACAATAATCCAGGTGAAAGATTACGTAGTTTGACATTTCCTAGGGTTTTTATTGACTCTGAACTTTAACCAGTTTTGAGTTTGAACACCAGCTATACCTTAATCACTACAGCCAAATTCTCCTCCAATAAAACAATTTGGATGTCCTATTCCTTGCACAGCAAGGGGAATTTATCTGAATTAAATAGGTAATGAATCCATTAATTTTACAGTCTTATCAATGGAACCTACAAATGTGGATTATCAAACACAGTCATGTGTCACTCAATGATGGGGATACATTCTGAGAAATGCCTTATTAGATGATTCTGTTGTTGTGTGAACATCATAGTGTACTCACACAAACCTTACTACATACCTAGGCTATATAGCATATTGCTCCTAGACTACAAACTTGTATATCATGTTACTCTACTGAAGGCCGTAGGCAACTGTAACACAACGGTAAATATTTGTTATATGTATATGTAAACACAGAAAAGGTACAGTGAAAACATGGTGCTATAATCTTATAGGACGACTGTCACATATGTGGTTTGTCATGGACCAAAATGTCATTATGTGGCACATGACTACATATCAGTTTTTCTTTATGTCTAGAAAATTATCAATATATGATCCAGAGCTTAGCTTTCAAGTGGCAGACACTAGCCATGTGAGGTTATTTAAATTAAAATTAAACACAATTTGAAATTTATTAAGAGTTCCTTAGCTGCACTAGCCACATTTCAAGTGTTCCAGAGCCATATGGTGCTAATGTCTACCATATGTAGACAGCACAAACGTAAAACATTTCTACCATCACCGAGTGTTATATTCTAGAAAATACAATAATAATCTCTAAACTGATAATGTACTTGTTCAGAGATTGCTGAGAACTGTAAGTTATTCTTAAATGTTACAAAAAAGATTCCAGAAAAGCCAAAGAGAAGGAAAAAAGGGAGGTAAAATGTAGGAAGGGGTTTCTTTCAAAACTGGAAAGGGGGGAGGAAAAGAACTATAAACCACCTCACCAGGCTCACATTTCTTTTCAGGGAAAAAAGTACCAAAAACTCTTAAGGCAACTCCAAGAGGTTCTAGGCAAAAGGTCAGGTGGGCCCTCACAGACTGAGAGCAAATAAAGGTGAATGCAGGCACAAAAATGCTACTGTTGAATATGTGGATCATTCATAAGGAATTACTGATCACCTACTTGATGCCTAGATCCAATGGCACACACTCTCCCACTTTCTCACAAATTCACCAAGAAAATATACAAAAGACATCCCTGAACACATACACAATAAACTGCAACACATGTCCAGAGATAATACAGAAATACAGTTAAGTGGTCCTCTGAAAGTTACATCTTGTGTAGGACCTGGAACCCTCAGCTTCTAAACATCAAATCATAGCAAAAGATAACGCTGCAAATTTTGTAGTATCCCCAGCTTGTCCTATCTTTTGTCATCCTCAAAACAAAGAGATTTGAGATATTAATCTCTAATTTTAGGCTGACCATTTGAGATTATACAGACACTTCTCTTGGAATCACATTTTATATCTTCTAATTGTGGGGGGGAAATCTCATCCTCTTGGAAGACCATTTAGGTACTGAAGGAGTGCTCATATTTAGTAGTGGAGAGGAGAGAAAACATTCTATTGCCCCTACAATTATACTATAATCTATTCCTAAGATTAATCCTCAGGAAAATTCCTTTTATTACTTTGCGCAGCTTTTAGGGTATATGGTGGGGGGGGAAACGGCTACTGTATGACTAAAATACAATATACTCTAAAGAATGATCGAGAAGGCTGGGCATGGTGGCTCACACCTGTAATCCTAGCACTCTGGGAGGCCGAGGCAGGTGGATCGCTCCAGATCAGAAGTTTGAAACCAGCCTGAGCAAGAGGGAGATCCCGTCTCTACTAAAAAATAGGAAGAAATTAATTGGCTAACTAAAAATATATACAAAAAATTAGCCAGGTATGGTGGCGCATGCCTGTAGTCCCACCTACTCGGGAGGCTGAGGCAGGAGGACCGCTTGAGCCCAGGAGTTTGAGGTTGCTGTGAGCTAGGCTGACGCCAGGGCACTCTAGCCCGGGCAACAGAGTGAGACTCTGTCTCAAAAAAAAAAAAAAGAATGATCTAGAACTCCCTTAATCTTTTCTCTCCTCCCTCTCTGCCTGAAGGTACCCAGAAGTAGACCTCATTAACATGATGCTTTTTTCAGGCAGACCTGGTCCCTCAAACCCCCTTTTTACAGGAAGGCTCACACTGTGCTTTCCCCGAGCAAGAAACACAAACTTATCTGTAACTGCCAGAATCCTCTGACACCCAGCACCTCCACGGGACAGGAAAAAAGAGCAAAAGGAACCATGGTTGATGCTAGAAAACAATCTATTAAGTCTGTGCCTAATTATCACATGACTAAAAATCAATTATGCATAAATAAATATTCCTAACAGAAATATAAAGACTTCAAACACTCTGGGAAGGTATACCTAGCTGATTTTATCCAGGTGATGTATGAACTGGGTCTTAGGCATAGTAAGGAGGAAGGGATTTTAGAGTGGCAATCAGTTTAAAAAAGCAGAGGCCGGGCATGGTGGCTCATACCTGTGGTCCCAGAACTCTGGGAGGCTGAGGCAGGTGGATTGTTTGAGCTCAGGAGTTCGAGACCAGCCTGAGCAAGAGCAAGACCCTGTCTCTACTAAAAAAATGGAGAGAAATTAGCTGGACAACTAAAAATACGTATAGAAAAAATTAGCCAGTCATGGTGGCACATGCCTATAGTCCCAGCTACTCGGGAGGCTGAGGCAGGAGGATCGCTTGAGCCCAGGAGTTTAAGGTTGCTGTGAGCTAGGCTGATGCCACGGCGTTCTAGCCTGGGCAACAGAGTGAGATTCTGTCTCGAAAAAAATAAATAAATAAAAATAAATAAATAAATACAAAAGCACAGAAATGACAAAGCACATGTATCTTCAGGAAAAAGCAAATAGGCCTATGTGGCTGGAGAGTAGAGTCCAAACGCATGCTGGAGGTGGTGGTAGGTGAGTGGGAAGAAAGAGAAATGTATAAGGGCAGTGGTAACAGATATGATTAGGAAGACACATTTTTGAGATCCTATTTTAAAAGGCCACGTTAAGTAGTTTAGACCTAATCATGTGAGTCTAAAAACTAGAAGCATGATTTGGACTCTAAAATTCAGAATATAGTATTATACGACACAGTATCATGGAGATTAGATTGAAGGGGGTATATATCAGCAAAAGGAATGCCTAGACAGGGAGACCTGTTGCAAAGCTGGCCGCAAACCTAACAGGGCCCAAACAAAGCCAGTGGCAGTAGTGATGAATCTTCCTAAAGCACCTCTCTGATCATTTCACCCACTCTGCTCAAAAATGACTCCCTAACCTCAGCCTTGCATGCAAGGCCTTCCAGTGTCTGGTTGCAAATTTTTGTGTAATCCCAACATGCCCCTGTACTAATACTGTATTTCAGCAACACTGATTTTCTTTTGCCCTCAAATACGTAAAATTTTTGCCTATATACTACTGCCTCTGCCTGGAAGTACCCTGGTTTCTGTCTACCTAAGGCCCCACTCAATTACCATCTCTTGACTTATTTCTCTCTAAACTCTCATAGCATTTTACTCATTTTTTTCAGTATCTTCTCCATGTTTTATATCCCTACTTAGATTAAGTTCCTTCTTTTTTACCCTGTCCACTGGATCTCTCTAAGCTCTTGATAGCTACTGTTATGGACTGAATTGTATACCCTCCTAAAATTCATTTAGAAGCCTTAATCCCTCACATGACTGTATTTGGGAATAGGGTCTTCAGGGATGTAAGAAAGGTTAAATGGAGGTTTTAAGAGTGGAGCCCTACTAGTGTCCCTCTAAGAAGAAGAGATACCAGAGATCCCTTTCCCAGAAGGCAGCCATCTGCAAGCCAGGAAGAGAGGCTTCACCAGAAACCAATCCTGAAGGCCCCTTGATGTTGGACTTCTAGACTACAGAACTGTAAAAAATAACTTTCTATCATTTAAGCCACTCTGTCTGTGATATTTTGCTATGGCATCATTAGCGTACTAATATAGTCTCCAATACATTTTTGTTGAATGAAAGCTAAAATGGGATCCCAGGCAGTCAATTTTAAACATTCATTTCTGAATTTTATTTCAATTTGGAAATAGGATATTTTCCAGGGGTGTTAAGTCTAATTTTTATAATGGAAAAATAAGAATTGCAAAAATTTAAAACACTTTACTCTTAAACTTTAGAATATACACCTGCATGGAAAAAAAATCAGAACAGTAGTTGGGGGAAGGGAGGAAAGGAGGATAGTGGCAGGGACTGGCTAGGAAGGGACATGAGGAAACTTTTGATGGCATTGTTCTTTATATTGATGGAGGTTTGCATTTTAAGTGTATGTAAACATGAAACTCATTGAATGGCACTCTTAAAGATTTGTGCACATCACTGTATGCAAATTTTATAGTAAATAATAGTAAAATATTGAACTCTAGTTAATGATATGCATGCTGACATGTTTTGGAGTGAAATATACCAATGTTTGCAACTTATTCTGAAATGCATCAAAAAAAAGTGGGTTGATGGATAGAAAAGTGGATAGATAGACATGTGATAGAGTACATATAACAAATCATTGATTACAGAATCCATACAGTGAGTACATGAGTGCTCACTGCACAATTCTTTCAAATTGTCTGTAGTGTTTGAACATTTTTAAAATAAAATTCTGAAAACAGTGCACCTAATCTTAAAAGTAAAAAATACATGACTTTTTGTTTCTCTTCCACATTATTCAGTGCAGTGCTTTCCACATTTGGGATCCTTATATACAAAACGTATATAATAGCTTTCAAAATACATAAACTTTGATCAGTAATATATGAGAATGCCAATTATGTTTTATAATTTTACCAAACTCATCTAAATGTTATAGTAAAATTTTACATTTTTGTAACACCTTCATTTATGCTTTTGTGTGCCTAAGGTAGTATGCCCATATACAAAAAGGTGAAACAATGTGCCAAGGCCAGATCTGTAAAACCAGATCTTCTAAGACTCATTTTATGATCTTTCGATACATGTTATCTCTGTGAATGGAATGATTAGGCAAGACAGTTTAGCTTTTGACCCACTTACATTTTATCTGACCATGCAAAAGAGAAATCAAAGAGTTCTTTAAGCACTTTTGGATGTTTTAACAGCTCAAAGAGATCCTTTGACATTTAGTTTCAGAGATTCAAATAACTATGGAGATGGAAACAGCTTTAAATGTTACTTAACATAATCTTTTTTACAGATTCAAGTTAATTCCCAAAGGGGTTAAGTGATTAGCCCGAGGTCACAAAGCTGTTAATGGTAGATACAGTCTTACCCAGAAAATCCAATTCTCTAACCAGTACTCTTTCCCATTGACCTTAAGACTACCATCGCTCGATTATGAGCTCTTATGTCATAGTACTAAAGTGACAAGGCCAAGGCCACAAATGGGTGCGTTAACCTTAAATATTCTGTATAATGTGGAATCCCACAGTCTTTATCTATCCTATGAAAAACGTTTACAAGTATTTGTATTTATTTATTGGGCACTGTGATAGCATATCAGGTTGGGCGCTGTTGTTCTGATCTAGTAGAAGAGCAACTGAAGCGGTGAAGAGGATGCAAACAATGGTGGAAAGACCCCACATAACTTTCTTTGGACAAATGCTATCTGTCTAATAATTCAGTCTGTTGAGATTATCTTCAAGAACATCACTACTTACAAATCGTTCAAAGAACAAAGCTTACTAAACATAGGTCAATGACACATGAAACGATTTTTCAGTATCTTCAGTTAGCTGAAAATTCAATACATTTTTAAGGTAATGATTTTTGAATTCAGTTCTTGCAACTAGACAGAAGCAGGTACTAGAAGTAATCCCCTCTCGAAACTTCCAAACGTCCTCTCCCACAAAAATAATAAATTGTACCAAGTGTTTGCTTTATTAAGTAAATAAGCTTTCCTTCACTTTTTTTCTCTCCCACAAAAGCTCAACTTAAAAGTAGAAGAGGAATGGCAGAGGCTGAGAACTGAATTCAGGAGATTACTACAAGATCGTTACAATCCTTACCCTCGGAGCCAGAGTTCGGCTTTATCCCCGCAGAACTACCCAGAGTTTCCCAGTCAAGGCCTGCGCGGCGCAGGAAGAACTATGACCCCCTTCTCCCTCCCTCCACGGAGCAGCCTCCCTCTCTAAGGCCAAACCAGCGCCCCCCATGACCTCCACTGGCTTAAAAATAAAGCCCTGGACTGTCCGCTTTTCCCACAACTGATCCATACGCCCTCCCAGAGCAGGGAATAGGGTTTGGGGACAAAAGGAGGGACACGCCTGCCACATGAGGAAAACCCCATCACCTGGAACTCAGCGAACTCCTCACAGTTCACACCGCCACTGGGCGCCGCCATATTGGACAAACGCGAGGACCCCGCTGCCGGCCAATCACCGCGGAGCAAAGGTGTCTGCGAATCCGCCTGACAAAAACCAGTACGAGGGAACTCTGTAAGACAGCTAGCTGAGTGCAAGGCTTGACTTCGCCGTGATCCCCATCCACATCGCCGTTACCCTGCTGTCTTGCTTTTCAATCTAACCCCTTTAACATGCCCTCCTGGAACTGGCCCACATGCATGCATCAAAGATTGTCAGAACTTGAAGGGATCATTAACTCCAATCCCATCTTCTTACAAAAGGGAAACAATTTTCTGGTCACTGGTGTGACGACCAGGTCGTTCCAGGAGGAAAATCTAGGGAAGGGAGGCCTTTCTAACTCCTCTCACTCCAGTGTCTACCCACCCCACCACCCACCTCCGACGATAAAGAGCAAGGAAGTCTTGTTCATTAAAAATTTGGGACCACTGAGAAATGTCAAGATAAAAAGGGCATTTCTGGCAGTGTGGGTGGGTGGGTATGGGTGGAGTAAGGTATTTAGAGGTGGAAATAAAATATTTTTAGAAAATAGAAAGCAAAATGGAAAATACACGTCTTCTCTGCTTAGCCTCAGGGATGCTCAAAATACAACAAGAAGTAGGGCCACTGGGCGCTCTAAGACTGACTTATCTAGTGTATTTCTGGAGCTCACAGTTCACAAAGTGCTACATTTTTTCTTCTATTTTAAACGGGTACTCCGTGGACGCAGGGAATAATAAGGAGGAGGCGCACGGACCGCACGCTGCACACGAGCGTTCCCACAGTTCGGTCCCGGCGCGGCGCCCGCGTCCTCCGCGCGTCGCTCACGTCCCACACGCCTGCACGTAACGTGGGTCCGCCCCGGCGTCGTGCACGCCCCGCCCCCAGCACGCCGGTGCCCTTCCGACTCCAGCGCCCTTCGGACTCCAGCGCTCGGTGACTTTGTGCGCGCCAGCGCCACCACGGCCCCGCGCGGTTGTGTGCTGGTCGGCGGAGTAGGCGGCAATGGGGAGCCTCCGCGGTCTGCGCCTGGCGGCAGGTGAGACGTAGGACGGCCTGACGGAGGGAAGGGAGCCCGCCTGGCCGCTGGGGATGGGAATCCTGCGGCCTTCCCAGGCCCGGGAGTTGCTCTGCTCCACGACGCACCCCTCTCAGGCTGCTTGGAATCCTACCCCCTTAGGAGCAATAATGGGCGAGAACAAGGACTGAGCAGACACTGGAGGCAGGCCTGGAGTTAACCCTCGCAGCTGGTTTTCCATCTACGCAGCTCCCACCAACTTAACGGGCCTTTGCTCCCTCCCTTCCCTCTGTCCCCAGCCTCCCCAGAGCTCAGTCTTTAATGCACCTGCCCATTCCTGGAACTCCCTAATCTCCCCCATCCGTTGCTCTACGGGAGTCTCCCCTCTTTCCCCTTTCCCCCTCCTCTCAAGAATTCATCCCACCTCTCAGAAATCCTCCGGTCTGGGGTTTCCCACCCATTAAGTGTCTGATTAGGCAAGAGATTCAAGGTCTTAAGGAATAATTGTTTTCTTAAAATGGGGGATACATTACTTTTAAACATTTCTGCAGTTAAGCGTTTTGAATTTCTTGGAGGAAAGTGTTATGTAATTGCAGGATCTGCAGTTTGTTTTGGTAGTTGACATTTATGTGATAGGTATTTTGAAGTCAGGTAATAAGAGCTTAATTTGCCTTCTTGAGGAAACTAGCAGAGCCTTGGCTTAGTAGGGGTTGAGAAATAAGAGTGCTGGCACCTTGACTTTTTTTCTTTTTCTCTTTTTGCCCGTACTTTTTTTTTTTTTTTTTTTTTTGAGACAGAGTCTCACTCTCTTGCCCAGGTTAGAGTGCCGTGGCGTCAGCCTAGCTCACAGCAACCTCAAACTCCTGGGCTCAGGCGATCCTCCTGCCTCAGCCTCCTGAGTAGCTGGGACTACAGGCATGCGCCACCATGCCCGGCTAATTTTTTCATATATTTTTAGTT
>CAUYRT010063287.1:0-14138 GCA_963574885.1 Lepilemur ruficaudatus | reverse complement strand
TGATCTGGGGTTTTTTCCCCCAAAGAACCAACATCAGATTTACTCATTATTTCTAATGATTATCAGTTCTAATTCATTATGTATTATTATTTTTGTTTCTTCCTTCTGTTTTCTCTAGGTTTATTTTAGTTTATCTAAGTTATTGTGTTGGGTGTTTCATTTTTTATTTTTGTTTTTCTCTTGAAATTTGTATAGCGTTATTTCCTTCCATCTGTATGTATGCCAAAGATTCCAATATATTCTTACCATTTTTTTATTTTCCATCTATTTTACTGTTTTGATATAGATTTTCTCTTTTATCAAATAATTTTTTAAGAGAGCCTTTTATCTGTTGGTTTTGTTTTTCTATAGTTTTGATTTCCTTCTAATAGATGTTGTCTTATTCCCCAAATATCTTATAAATTGATTTATGTTTAATTTTGATCAGAAAGTAGGTTACAGGTCTTAATTTATGGCATTAATTTTGTTAATATACAGTCTATTTTAATTTTTAGCACCAGGAGCACTTGAAAAGGACATAATATCTGTAGGGACCTATATCATTATTCACATTATTTATACCTTCCGTAGTCTTGCTTATATTTTGTTTGCTTGATCTGTCATGAGTGAATAATAGAGGACTAAAGGCTATCAATAACGAGGGGTTTTTTTTTTTCTGTATTTCCAATAGTTTTGCCTGATGAATATTCATATGGTTTTATGTGATACATAGATATTTATAGATTATCATACTTTATCTCATTTAACTCATTTAATGCATTTTTATCTGATTCCACTCCAGTCTAACATAAGATAATCACTTCTTCCCTTTTTGTTTGTATTTTCTTCTTATGTCTTTTCCTATCCTTCCTATCCTTTAGAAATGTTTCAACAATTCTAAATTATCTTTAAAAGACATATGTTATGCGGACATTATTATTTGGCTTTGCTTTGTAATTCAATCAGAAACTTTTCTTTTGTGAGTTCATTTAGACCATTTGTGTTTATTAACACATGAGGTTGGTCTTTTCTCTGTCATCACATGCTCTAATCACTTTAAATTTCATCACTTTCTGTTATTTACTCTATAGTCTGCTTTATTTTGTTTTGAGTATGTTTCTTCAAATAATTTAGACAATTAATATTTTTATTCTGGTGTTCACCTTTATATCTACAAATTTAAATAATTAATACATTTTTTATTTTTCCAGTATTTGATGTAATACATTGTATGATCAATGACAAAATTAATATTGTTACTCTTCTTTCCTTTTCTTGTTTTATTTCCCTATGACTCAATTTTTGAGGACCATATTTTCTTAGTGATATTACTTGATCTATCAGTTTTAAAACATGTTTTGACCAAGAGCAGCAAAAGATAAGGAAATTAATGTATTTTATTCTTACTTCTCTGCCTCTTCCCCTTCTGATTTTTGTTATATCATATCTGCCTTTTAATATTTATGACATTTATATTGCATTCCTTAATCAAAATCCAAACATTTGCTGTAGTCTTTGTCCTATTGTTAAGTGAATTTATCGTTTACTATAAACCCTTTCCTTGTTTTCCTATTCATCTCTTGGCTGGCTTAAGTTCAAAGCAGTTGTCAAAACAGTTTCTTCATGAAAGGTTAATGAGAACCACATTCCCTGAATGAATCTGTTTGAAATCTTATTTTTCTATTTTCTTGCTGTTTGCTTGAGAGCATGGCTGTACATGCAAATTTTCACTTCTATTAAATATACTCACACAGTAATACATTAAATCTCTGAAATTTATTTATTTTGTGTAACTTAAACCGTACCCCTTGGCCAACATCTCCTCTTATTTCCCTCCCCCCAGACCGTGGTCACTACTCTCTTTTCTGTGAGTTTGACTTGTTTGGATTCCATATACAGGTGAGATCATGCAGTATTTGTCCTTCTGCATCTGGCTTGATTCACTTAGCATAATGTCTCCAGGGTCATTCATGTTGTCACAAATGGCAGAATTTCTTTATTTTTAAGGCCAAATAAATGTATTTTATTGTGTTTACAGACCAAATTTTCTTTATGCATTCAACCATCAATGGGCATTTAGGTTGTTTTCATTCCTTGGCTACTGTGAAAAATGCTGAAATGAACATGGGAGTGCAGATATCTCCTCAACTTGATGATTTCATTTACTTTAGATACGTATTATATCTAGAAGTGGAACTGAAGGATCGTAGTTCTATTTTCTAATTTTAATGTGTGAGAGACTTCGGTACTGTTATAATATCTGTATCAATTTACATTTCGCCAACAGTGTACATGGGTTCCCTTTTTTCCATATCCCCCACATCCTCCACAATATTTAATTTTTAGTCTTTATGATAATAGCCATATTCTAATAGGTGTGATGTAATGTCCCATTGTGATATTAATTTGTATTTCCCTGACGATTAATGATGCTGAGCGCCTTTTTGTACATTTGTATGCCATTTGTACGTTCTCTTTCAAGAAATATCTATGTGGGTTGTTGGCCTATTTCTTAATTGGTTTTTTTTGGTTCTGTTTTTGTTTTTGCTATTAAGTTTCATGAGTTCCTTATATAATTTAAATATTAACCCCTTATCAGATATATGATTTGCAAATATATTCTCCCAGTCCATATGTGGCTTTTTTGGTCTATTGATCATTTCATTTGTTGTACAAAAACCTTTTAGTTTAATGCAATCCCATTTGTTTATTTTGCTATTATTGCCTGTGATTTGGGGGGTCATATCCAAAAACTCTTTATCCAGACCAATGTCAAGAAGCTGTTTTACTATGTTTTCTTTGGGAAATTTTTGGTTTCGAGTTCTATGTTTAAGTTTTTAATGCATTTTGAGTTCAAGTTTGTGTAAGGTGTGAAGTAAGGATACAATTTTATTCATCTGCCTGTGGATATTTAGTTTTCCCAATACCATTTATCGAAGAGACTGTCCTTTCCACACTCCGTATTCTTAGAATCCTTGTCAAATATCAGTTGATCATAGATGTGTGAATTTATTTCTGTGCTCTCTATTCTAGTCCACTGGTCTATACGTCTGCTTTTATACCAGTACTATACTGTTTTGATTACTATAGCTTTGTAATATACTTTGAAATCAGGCAGTGTGACACCTTCAACTTTGTTCTTCTTGCTCAAGATAGCTAAATGGCATTTTAATTTATATTTTCCAGCTTAATTTCTGGTGCATAGGAATGCAACAAGTTTTCATGTATGTATAGTCATTAAACTCTCTTCTTTTCTTTTCTATTCCTTTTCTTTTCTTTTTTTTTTTTTTTAGACAGAGTCTCACTTTGTTGCCTGGGCTAGAGTAGAGTGCCATGGCGTCAGCCTAGCTCACAGCAACCTCAAACTCCTGGGCTCAAGCAATCCTCCTGACTCAGTCTCCCGAGTAGCTGGGACTACAGGCATGCACCACCATTCCCAGCTAATGTTTTCTATATATTTTTAATTGGCCAAGTCTTTCTATTTTTAGTAGAGACGGGGTCTCGCTCTTGCTCAGGCTGGCCTCAAACTCCTGACTTTGAGCAATCCACTCACCTTGGCCTCCCAGAGTGCTAGATTACAGGCATCAGCCACCGCACCCAGCCTCTTATTTCTTTTAATAATTTTTGAGTATAAGCTTTGGATTTCACATGTAAATAATAGAACATCTACAAATAATGACATTTTTGTTTCTTCCTTTTAATCTTCATATCTTTTAGTCTATATTTTTTCTTACAATGGCAATGGTAATCTTGTCCTATACCTGAAATAAAACAAAAGTTTCTATAATTTTGCCATTGATAATGCGTGCTTTTGGCGTATGCTAGATTTCTTTTGTCATGTAAAGAAAGCCCTAGTTTCTATTTTGATAAGAATTTTTATCATGAGTAGATATTGAATTTCATCAAATGCTTTTCCTGTATATATTAGTATGGCCATCTATATTTTTTCTTTTTAACAAGTTAATGTGACAGAAAGATATTTCTAGACACTTATGCCTTCCTGGGATAAATTCAACTTTATGATGTGTTCTTTTTTTCACTTCATAGACTTTATTCACTAACATTTTGCTTAGAAATTTTACATCTTTGTAGAGTGACATAGGACTTTAATTTTTTCTTGTGTGGGCATCAAGTTGCCATTGGATTCAAAGAATGGGTCAGGATACATTTTCTATTTTCTCATTCCATGGAATGGTTTGCATAAGATTGCAATAATATGTTCCTTAAGAATTTGTTATAACCAGCCTGTAAAAACTGTCTCAAGTTTTTACCTTGGTAGAAAATTTTTAACTACAGAGTCAATTTCATGAATGGTTATAACGTTCAGGTTTTCTATGTCTTTTAATTAATTATAATAAATTACATTTTTGTCCATTTTACCTTCCTAATGTTAACTTTATTTTGCCTAATATTTTCTTGCTAAAACTCAACACAGATTTTTAATTTTTTTGCCAAAGAATCAACTTTAGGTTTTTATTTCCACATTTTCTATTTCTAAACATTATACCTGGTTCTTTTTAGAATCTCCCTATTTATCTTTCTAGTGTCTTTTGTTTGTTCATTTTTATGTCATTATTTATTTCTTAAAACATTGCATTCATAGTTACTTTATCTTTTCTGTTTCAATGGTATTTTTTCTAAGAGAACTTATCTTAATTCTTCTCCCATTACAGTTAAATACCTTGGCCATATAAAAATTTTAGGAGCCACAGTTTTTTCTTTCAGTGGTGAGGAGATGATTTACTACTGATTTAGAACATCCAGTGCTGCAACTGAGTAGTCAATTTCTAGATTATTTTTTCTTTTGCAGATAACTTAGTATCTGTCTATTGACATTTGTAAGAATTTTTCTGTATCTTTAGAGTTAATAAATATTATCAAAATATGTTTGAACAAATTCATTTTTTCATCATTCCTGACAGAAATTTGATAAGCCCTTTCAAACTGTAGATCCAACTCTATATTTAGCTCAGGAATTTTTTTCTTTTAAGTAATGCGTATCTCTTGCCTATTCTTTTCTTTGCTTTGTGAATGATGCACATGTTAGATTCCTGAGTCTATCAACCAAATCTTTCATCTTTTCTCTCATAGTTGTTATTTCCTTGCTTTTATTCTGGGCTTTGAGATTATTTATGTCCTTTAATCTTAAATCTTTCAATGCAGCTCTCAATAGCGACAATATGTTCCCTCATTTCATCTACTGAATTGATTTGGGAAATCCTGGTTTTAAATCCCCAAAAAAATATTTTGTGTGCTGTATTTGTATCTCCTGAAAAGCTGGATAATTTTTTTCCCCAAATTTATAATCTACCTACAAAATCAATTTTATTATACCCAGTGTCCTATTTGCTTTCATTGATAAGCGTTTTTCCAGCTGTTGGATCTCCTTGAATGAGATGTGTTATTCTTTACCTGATCATCACAAGTGATAAAAATCAAAGTGGTTTCTGTCCCAGTGTGCCTGTAATATAGAACTAGGCATGACTCCTGCTCATATACCCAGAGGAACCTTCCCATCTCCAAATCTTCAAGTCTACCAAGCTCGAGGACAGGAATGACTTAGTCCACATCAGCTCCTTCTTACCCCCTGGGTGATCGGGAAGACTCAACATTAAGCTCACACTATGCACACTTAGCTAATGAATATCTCTTCCTAGCCTGGTACTTTCTAGAACTTATCTGAGAATTCCAAGCAAAGTGTCAAAAGTTCTGCACAGTTCTCTCTACCCAGACACTAAGTGAGCCCAAGGCCTTACTTGTACCCAACTACCTGTAGGCCCACTACTGTTGTATTTTTGCATTATTTTCAACTACTTACTCTTCATGTAGCTGTTTATGGAATAAAGGGGAACATTTGAGAGCTGGACTTATAAGACCATCTAAAAACAGCATTTTTTTCCTAGAAACAAGTTTGTTATTTTTGTGTTTTCTCTGTGAAATATTTCCCAGGGGCCTCAGGATTAGAATTATTTTAGTGTCTCTCTCCTTTATATATTGCTTCTGTAAGCACCTCAAGTGTGGGTTATTACGATTGCCAGGACCACTATCTGGTAACGTGGCCTTTATGGGGTTTTGTGTAAATTAAATAATTTAGTTTTCAAAATCTTTATTTATTTCCTGTTGTAGAAAGAATGGAGTTAGAACCAGACCTTTCATGTCTTGTAAGTAAAACACACATAAGTGAAAGAGAAAAAATACTTTTCCCTATTAAAAGCATTGCCTTGACTCTATTCTAGCAGTTGTTTATTCTGACAGCCTTCTTCCTGTGTCCCCTTCTAAGCTCAAAATATCCTGGAGTAGCTCTCCCTGCACAAGGGAAGCTTTAGTATTAGTGTTATGTAGTGCCTGGGTCCCTCGTTTATGCCTAGCATCAATAGATCAGAAAAATTACATTACTCTTATATATTAGTAAGAGGAAAGGTGAAATATTCTAAGACAAAATGTAATTTAATATCATATGGCTTCATTTTATAAATAATTAAATGCAAACCAGGGGTCTTTAACATTGTTCAATCCCTCTGCAGATATAATTCCAATCCTCGGTATTTATATGGCAAGCCCCGATTATCCCTCTCATATTCTAAGTGAAGCCACCCTTGGAAAGGCATGCATCCTCAGGCACCCTCTATGCTTTGGGGGTAGGAAATAGAACATATGCTCTCTCAGCTATCCTAGCCTAGAGTTCTCACAATAATTTGTGTTTGCTCTGCCCTTCCACAACAATTTATTACAGGCTTAAATAACTCCCTGCCAGGTTTTGATCTGAATTCAAACCCCAGCCTATGAACATTCACCAGCCCCACTTCCAAAAGTCCAATTACTTGGACTAGATAGTGTCTCCAGAGGCATAGAGCTGGAAAATTTCTGGTGCTATCAGTGTTACTTCAAAAACTAATTCTCATTCCACAGAATAAAATATTTATTCCCTAGAGGAGCTAAGGATGCTAAAGAGCATGTTTAAATCGTCTGCCCATTATCACTTCTGAATGCTTCTACTTCTTATTCCATTAGACAGTTCAGTGACTAAAGCCAAAGGTTTTTATCCCCAAGTGAAAAGTCCTACATTTGGTCTAAAATTGCAAATACACTAGAGGGCAGAAAATGACATTCTGAAATTGGCTGAAAGGTTTTATTTAAAATCAGAGTACTTAGAGCATTTCTGAACTAGTACTAAAAATTTATCTTTTATAAATATATTCTCTGCATCAATGTGCTTCATGACATATGAGTAGTTATGGTTCTGACCAATAAACTTGGTTTTCATACAGCTATGGTTTTACCTAACTTATGGCTCAAAAATATATCATGACTTTTCTTTTTGGCACTAGGAAAGAAAAATCACATCTCCCCTTTACTTACTGATGGGTTCCATCACTAAGCCATACCTACTTATTTCCTCTATAATGCTGGATAGTCCTATTTGTTAAAGAAAAATACAGTAACTAGTCTATTTTTAAGCTTTGAAGGTTCTACTGGAAAAGTTCACTGTTTTTTTTTTTTACTTACCACTTGACCAATTAAATGTTTAAAATCAGTGCTTCCTAAAAAGGTTCATTATATATGCACACATATATACATATATATATCTTATAAATAATTGTTTATGAGAAAGATAGCAAGATAATGCTCTAGGCTTTTCTGAACACTACTCAAAAGTCATGCTATTCAGGAGTTTAAGACCTTCCTGTGGTTCTGTGGTTATTCACTGATAAATAAAAGATAAGTCAGGAAAAATATCCACCTTTGTTGATGGAAGAAAATGTGTTGGCAAGAATGCTGGAGCAGCAAGACAGAATGATGACACAATGATAATAATTCATCGTTACCTGGAGAACAAGGAACCCTCCTGAAGCCAGCTGAATGGCTTCAACTCAGTGGGTGCAGATAGAGCAAACACATTTTCTATCTCCAGCATGGAATCATTTCTTTTCTTGCAATATCCTACATGGTATTGCTGCTAAAATTTTCACGATGACAGGCAAAGAGACGTCAGCACTCTGCCTATGGAGAGTCTAATAAGACGTCGTGACCAATATCTCCTACAGTGGTGCACCTATTCTGAATCTGTCCCCAACAGATACAAAATTTGGGGCAATTCACTCAGCCTATATATATGAGCTCTATGGCAATATTAATTCAGAACAATTTCCATAATGACTTCTTGACAAAATAGCAGACTATGTAGCAATAGAACAGAGAATCAGGATCAGATCACTCTTCTGTGGAGAAACAGAAGCTCCAGAACTTCAAATACGCTTCCAAATAGCCTATTCCATTCCCTCTACTCAGATGACAATTTCACAATAATTTATTTCTCCTCAATACTCCAACATCTTCTCTCCAAAAAATTCTAGCAGCAAAAACAGAAGCACTCGGAAGATAACCTCAGTTGTCCCCCTAGTCCACCAAATCCACCAAAATCAAGCATCTGCATGGATGCTCACTGCATCCATCCTATATGATGTACGAGCAGCTTTCTCCTAGAAGCAGTCAATTCTTCTACCTGTGTTCTGCATCCCAGCTTCACTCACCTAATTAGGAACTTGCTCCTGACATTACCTAGGCCATGTCCCCAGGGATCAAGTTCTCTCTGTTCACTGGAGCATCCTCATGACAGAGCAAACATGCGACATCTCCCATCTTTTAAAAATCCTCTTGCCATCCCCCTTACCTCAACTTTGAACACATTTCACTGCTCCCTTTAATAGCAAAAAGAAATAAAACGATATTTATCTTCATTTCCTCCACATTTTTTATCACCCACTCTCTCTTGACCTCCATTTAAGGCTTTTGTCTCTGTCAATCCACTGAAGCTAATCTTGTTCTTGGTCAATAACGAATTAACACCAGGTTAGGAAGAATCCCAACTCTAGCCCATGTTAAAAAGATTAGCTCTGCGAAGATTACAATCTGTGCTTATATGTCACTGGTTATTGTCTACAATGAAAAATAGGAAGTTCCAAGGAGCATCTTAAAATATAACTTTTATCCAATAAGTGAGTTTAAGAGATAAGACAGCACACTACAAGTATAAATGTATACATTTTGTCTTTTCTTTTCCAATTGCCTGATATTTCAGAATTTCTCCTGTCTACTCTTTGAATATGAAGAAGTAGCAAGAATACTGAGCAAGTAATTAGAAGAGTTACTTGTATGTTCTGGCTCTACCAGTTATTACATCCTTGACATTAGACAAGTCACTGCGGTTAAAAGCTTTGGGTTTTTAATTTGAAAACAAGGAAAGTGACTCCCGCTCTGGGTGTAATGCAACCAAGAGATGCGATGAATGTGATGGGCCTTTATAAGCAACAAAACCTGATAAGGTGATAGAAATTCTATTTGTGAGTCTCTCGGTTCTGCAGGAACAGTGACGATTTCTTATCTGCTCATCTTGCACCTGTGACTTTGTTTAAATGTAAATTTCCTGCAGTCCTCCCAACATGATAAATGTCAGATGAACTAAAATACAGAGACAATTATCCAGATAATTTAGAATACCAGGACACTTGTGCTTGACACTTTCAGAGAGTGGCAGTAAATAATATTACAGAGGTATTCAGAAGCAAGATCATGTAGGATCTGGTAGATCATGCTAAAGACTTTGAAACCATTCTGTGTGTGATGGAAAGTTTTGGGGTGTTGACAGCAGAAAGTGACAAGATAAGATTTCTGTTTTAAAAGGATAACTCTGGAGAATATGAAGCTAGTCCCCAAAGATGGATCCAAATGGACCATGCTCTTTGGAATTCATATTCTTGTGTTGTCTTCTCCTACCACAATGGATCGGGGCTGTTCTTTGACATATATTAACCAATAAAATATGACAGAAATGATGCTATACTAGTCACATTTCCAACTTTAAAAAGACTGTCAGATTGTGCTTCCTCTTTCCTGGAGCATTCACTTTGGGAGCTTTTAGCTACCATGTAAGAAGCCTGACTGCTCTGCTGAAGGATCACATGGCCTTGGGTCATAGGCCTTGGGACTACATGGACAGAGAGCATTCCAGTTTTCCAAGTGTCCTAGTCACCTAGTGATTTAATAATTTCAGGTATGAGATTTAAGTTGATTCTGTATGCTGCAACTTTACTGAATTTGTTTATTGATTCTAATAGGTGGAGTTTTTAAGTTTTTCTGGCTATAAGATCATATCATCTGCAAACAGAATAATTTCACTTCTTCCTTTTCAGTTTGGATGATCATTATTTCTTTCTCTTGTCTAATTGCTCTATCTAGGACTTCTAGTACCTTTTACAGAGGTAAAAGTGGGCATCCTCTTCTTTTTCCAGATCTTACAAGTAAGGCTTTCGGTTCTTCCCAGTTCTGTAGGATGCTAGCTGTGGGTCTGTCATAAATGGTTTTTATCATGTTGAAGTATGATCCTTCTATACCACCAAGTTTTTTGAGAGTTTTTATCATGAAGAGATGCTAAATTTTATCTAATATCTTTTCAGTATCAATTGAAATGATCATCTATTTCTTGTCATTCATTTTGTTGATATGATGTATCACATTTATTGATTTGCATGTGGCATGTGTTGAACCATCCTTGCATCTCTGGGATGAATTCCACTTGTTCATGATGAATCTTTCTTTCTTTTTTTTTTTTTTTGGTAGCTGGTGCCACCCCTGCAAAATAAATAGAAGATAGGATCTCTACCCAAAAGAAGTTTGAAGCATAGCTGAAAGAATAAGAAATAGAGACATAGTATTGTAAGAAGAAAGCAACAAATAGCCACAAATGCAAAATAACAAAAGTAAGGGTGAGTGTGTGAAAGACTTTAAAAAGTTTATTACCTCATATTTGGAGGTCTAAAATTATTACTGGCCCCAGGCAGAGGCTACTTCCCACATCACAACCAAACATAGATTCTTCTCAATTGTTGCTGAAACAGTTACACCTTACAAATAGTTGAGGGAAGTTACAAAATATAGTTATTCCTTTAGTGAATTTCTGAGCCCCTTATTTGATCTAAATATTATGTTATCAGTCTGGTTCACACCAATGAGTGCTGACT
This sequence comes from Lepilemur ruficaudatus, assembly GCA_963574885.1. Taxonomy (NCBI): domain Eukaryota; kingdom Metazoa; phylum Chordata; class Mammalia; order Primates; family Lepilemuridae; genus Lepilemur; species Lepilemur ruficaudatus. The sequence continues at coordinate 3,141 of CAUYRT010063287.1, read as the reverse complement.
ACCAAATATACAGCTGACCCTTAAACAGCACAGATTGAATTGCATGGGTCTACTTATATACAGATTTTTTTCAATAGACATATTGGAAAATTATTTTGGAGATTTGGGACATTTTAAAAAAACTTGCTGATAAACCACATACCCTAAAAATAGCAAAAAAAATTGAGAAAAAGGTAGGATATGAATGCATAAAATATATGTGGATACTAGTCCAATTTATCACTTACTACCATAAAATATACACGAATATATTGTGAAAACTTAAAATTTATCAAACAAACACTTACAGGCTATACATGGTGCCATTTGCAGTTGCGAGAAATTTAAATAAACTTAAATCATAATCACATAAAATTAATAGTAGTATATACGGTACTACTATAATCATTTCATAGCCACCTCTTGTTGCTATTGTGGTGAGCCCACATGTTCCAAATATCCTTAAAATGCTGTGACACTAATCATCTCCAGTTCATCTCTCCAGTAAATTACATATCATAGTAAAAAGTGATCCCTTATAGTTCTCACATAATTTTCATTGCATTTAGTGTAATACTGTAACCCTTGAATGATACCATGGAACCCATATGAAGTGCCACTAATGATGCTGGAATTGCTCCTAAGAAGCAGAGAAAAGTCATGGCATTACAAAAAAAAGTTGAATTTCTTGATATGTACCGTAGATTGAGGTCTGCATCTGTGAGTGCCTGCCATTTCAGACAGACGATTTATTCTTTAAATTTATAGTATTAATAAATACAGAACAGTACTGTAAATGTATTTTCTCTTATAATTTCCTTAATATCATTTTCTTTTCTCTACCATATTTTATTGTAAGAATACAGTATATAACATATATAAGATACAAAATATGGTTAATTACCTGTTATGTTATCAGTAAGGCTTCCAGTCAACAGCAGGCTGTTCATAGTTAAGTTCTGAAAAAGTCCAAAGTTATTTACCAATTTTTGACGGCGTGGGGTTTGGTTCCCCAATACCCTTGTTGTTCAAGGGTCAACTGTACCTCAAAATTTGCCTCATCTTGCAGACAAATATCATGGTCAGATGTTTAATATTAAAGGTCAGGGAGAGAATCTTAAAAAGTGTCATTATTAATTTCAGAATTCATTTCAGTATGTCTTATAGACAACCAGAGCAACCTCTTCTATAGAATCTCAGCCAATATGACTAAATATAAGAAGTTATAGAAACAGAGTGGTGTAAACTGCCAAAGCAGCACACCCATAGATATATTGATTTAGAAACAGACTGACACCTTGTTCATCCATCAACAGCCAGGTGACTTGACTGTCTATTTCATGAGAGCCACAGGAAAAAGCTATCTCTGATCTCAGTGGCAGAAAGAGTTGTGCTTCTATGGAGCAACTAATTATTGGATCCAGTAAAACATATAATTGCAAATTTCTTTTCTAGCAAGTGTATAATATTTCATGGTTGTGGAAGTTAATTTTACGTCAACTGGTCTGGGCCACGGCATTCAGATATGTAGTCAAATATTATTCTGTGAGGGTAGTTTTAAATGGGATTAACATTTAAATTGGTGGGTTTTGAGTCAAGCACATTGCCTTCCATAACGTGAGTGAGACTTATCCAAGCACAGCCAAGGAAACTACCATTAGAACAAACAGACAACCTACAGAATGGGAGAAAATATTTACATGCTACACATCTGATAAAGGGCTGATAACGAGAATCTGTATAGAACTCAGGAAAATTAACAAGAAAAAAGTCAAACAACCCCATTAAAAAGTTGGAAAAGGAAACAAACAGACACTTTTCAAAAGAAGACAGACTAATGGCCAAGAAACATATGAAAAAATGCTCAACATCTTTCATCATCAGGGAAATGCAAATCAAAACCACAATGAGATATCACTTAACTCCAGTGAGAATTATAATTTATATCTTCATATAAATTATAATTAAAATAACTATTTTCACATCCTGTCTACTAATTCTATCATGTGTATTATTTGGGGGGTTTGTTTTGTTGATTGAATTTTTTTTTTTTTTTTTACTCGTTATGGACCATATTTTCCCACTTCTTTGGGAAAGTGGGAATCATTGCCTGGTAATGTTCAATTATCGTATGCCTTCATGATGAATTTCACTTTTTTGGATGCTGAATATTATATTTTTGTATTTCTATAAATATTCTTAACCTTTTTTCTGGGACAGCAATAAGTTATTTAGAAAACATACGATCCTTTCAGGTCTTGCTTTTAACCTTTGTTAGGCAGAACTAGAATAGCATTTGGTCTAGGGTTAATTTTCTCCACTCGTGAGGTAAAAGACTTTTGAGTACTTTTCTTAATACCTCATGCATTAGGAGGTTTTTCACTCAGGTAAAACAGGAACTATTCTCAATCCTAGCTCAAGTACTGTTTGCGCTAGTACTTTCAGGTGGTTCCTATTTGGCCTCAGACAATTTTTTTACATGTGTGTACTTATGAGCATGCACTTAAACTCTTGAGGGGAACCTATGTAGCTCTCACTACATGCAAGGCTCTTCCCTCTGGTACTCTGCTCTACTAACTCAAGCCACCTTGTCCTCCAGGGACTCTCAGCTCTCTCTCTTCAATTGGATGAGACCACCAGGCTCTGCCCAGGCTTTTTCTGTGTTGCAGCCTCAGAATTTTCTCCAGACAGGAAGTTGAGGCCATTTTAGGGCTCCCCTTGTGAGTTTTACATCTCCAAGGCATCACTATACTTTGTTGCCTGCCTGATGTCCAATATCTTGAAAATCATTTTCAGATATTTTTAATTATTTCAGGCAAGAGATTAAGTCTAGCCCCTGTTACTGAATCTCTACTAGAAGTGGAAGTCCCAAGGTTGAGGGTTTTTTTGTTTGTTGTTTGTTTGTTTGAGACAGAGTCTGGCTCTGTTGCCCAGGCTAGAGTGCCATGACATCAGCCTTGCTCACAGCAACCTCAAACTCCTGGGCTCAAGCGATCCTTCTGCCTCAGCCTCCTGAGTAGCTGGGACTACAGGCATGTGCCACCATGGCCGGCTAAATTTTTTCTATATATTTTTAGTTTGCCAATTAATTTCTACCTATTTTTAGTAGAGAAGGGGTCTCGCCCTTGTTCAGGCTCCTTTCAAACTCCTGACCTTGAGCGA
>CAUYRT010063285.1:0-20277 GCA_963574885.1 Lepilemur ruficaudatus | reverse complement strand
GTTGGCCAATTAATTTGTTTCTATTATTAGTAGAGATGGGGTCTCGCTCTTGCTCAGGCTGGTTTCAAACTCCTGACCTTGAGCAATCCGCCCGCCTCGGCCTCCCAGAGTGCTAGGATTACAGGCGTGAGCCACTGCGCCTGGCCCATTCCTGGTTATTTTTTGTGGATAATTCTTTATTTTGCCCTAGTTTCATGTTGTAACTAATAGAATTATACTTGAAGAGCTTAAAAATGAAATGCTTAATTATATTCAGCTTCAATTAAAGTTATTAATTGATCCAAACTTATTAGCATGACACCTAAAGGGAACAAGTTACATGAAAATGCAGGAGGCAGTACTTTGGGTATTACACTCACATGAGCTAGCAATCTAGGTGAATTTTCTTTTATTAATTTGATTGTTTCACAACTTTTGGAATTCATATTGGAAACTCGGGATCTAGACCAATCCCTTATTTTATAAAAAAGGTCAAATAGAACCCCAAAAAGTAAATGGAATGTTACGGATAGGAGTAGTTTCCCCTCCAAATGAGTTTATCTCATTATTTTAAAACTATCTATCATTTGTCCATATTGGATACATTTGAATCTCCTGATTATTTATGCCAAAGATAGCTTTAAATCTCAAGAAAGATATTTTGCAATAAAATCTGTCTGTACTTTCCTAATCCCAAGAAAATCATGAGTCAGATTTTAGAGTGTAGACATCTCTGTTTAAACTAATGCTTGGCAGGGTCCTATCATCATGTATGGATGTGTTCAGTTCCTTTGCCCTGGATGCTTTCCCACTGCACTGGGTATTGACAAGCAAATTCTTTGAACTCCATCCTTCTACCATCCATGCATTTCTCACTTCTTCAATATGCCAAGCTCCTTCTCATGCTGATGTATTTTGTACACAATTTCTCTTCTGCCTGGAATTCTCTCCATCCTCAGTCTTTTCTTGTTTAATTCCTACTCATTCTTCAGAACTCAGCTGATATTCTACTTTCTTATAGAAGTTCCCTCAGTTATTTATAGTAATACATTAGTGATTGATTAGGATGTAGACTTTCTGTCTAGCTTATAAACTCTATAACATAAAGAACTATATATTTTTAGTTTATACTCTATATCCAGAGTCTAACACAGAACACAGGACATTGAAAATATTTCATTAAATATTCAGAAATGAACTTCTCATCTTTCCAATATTGTTAGCATTTTTTATCAACTTCCTTTAAGATAAAGTGCCTATTATTGTTTTTTTCATTAATTTTGCAACTTTTAACTTTAAAAATATTTGTGCAATATGATAGAGTTGTAGGTTTGAATTAATTTAAGGCAAAGTCCTTTAGCAATATAAAAACAATGATGTATCTAATCAGAAGCATAGATGTCAATAGAAAATGTTCAGAACGTGTCTTGAGAAAACATGCTTGTATTTCTTCATGGAGAAATTGACAACTTCTCAATTCACAAAAATGACATTTTAATCTTGAATTAAAATATAGATGCATTTTTTCCTAGAAATTTCACTATAAAAGTGTGTACCATAATGCTATTCTTTAACTTAAAATTAATCATTTTAACTCAACGCTTTACCTACATTAAAAAGTATTCATTTTTGTCATTTCATATAAATATAAAATATTAGAATAATATTGTCTCTATTTGAATATATTTTAATTAGATTTTTTTACCAAAATTATAAATGATTCTTTAAAAAAATAAAGGCATTATTCTGTCGAGATGATTAAATGGACATTTTTCCTAATCTTCCAGTTGAACCACTGAATCTTCCAGTAATATATACCTAAAATCATCTAAGTTATGAATAAACGTTTATAGTAGGTGTAACTAGCTTCATCTGACTAATGAAGAGAGATTAGTATCTCTTTTATCATTTAGACATTAATGAACTTTCAGTCTTACACTACTGAGTTACCCATTCATCTTTTGGAAAAAAAGATTAATTATTGTTTAACTTGCCTCCTAAGTATTACTATGTTGTATCATAGTAGAAATCACACATCTTCTATTACAAAAATAAATAGATGAAGTAGACCCATGAAAGTATAATCTGAATGATGGAGTTAGAATTAGCATTGAGTGTTAAATACAATTTTTTGTGGTTTCTCTATATGTGATAACAAATATTTCCTATGCATCTTGGGTTATGTTATCTAAATATTTTTGGCAAGGAAAACATCGATTATATGAACAGTGCAGACACAAGTAGGATTGATTGGCACACAGCTTTGTCTTCGCTTTTCTAGTGGTTAGTACCTCTGGCGCTCTCAGTCAGGACACAGCTCCCCTCTTTTTCCCGTGCTGTTTGAGAGCCCCAGGGCTCTGCTACCTAGCACTGTGTGGCTCTGGAAGCTGAAATCTCATCTCTTAGACCAGTTTTAAAGTAGACAGAAGGTGTTTTTCTTTCTTTTAAAATGAGTTGTGTGGGATTACGTTGCATTATTTCATAGTCTTTTGGTAAATATAGCAGAAATAGAACTTCAACCAGTTTAAGCTAAAAAAGGACCTTTGTTATAAAGGTGTTATAGTAGAGTGTGTCTCTGATTCAATGCACAGGAAGGAAATTAAGCCTAACACTGGGATTTAGATCCCATCCAGTCTTTCATTGTGTCTCTCATATCTACACTTTCCAGTGATGCTCACATCTACCACCCCTACAGTGTTACTTTCCCATCCCCCATCTCTTCCCAGCCTGATCTTATATATCTTCTTATCGTTCATCCTACAGAATGTTCCCCAAATAAAAAGAACTTACTGACCAGTCTATATCAAGTACTCATCCATGCACCAATCCACTGGGACATGTAAAAACATGGCCTTTTGGACATGATCTATAAAATAAGAACTCCCAGAAGAAGGAGATAGACAATAGTTGTCCAACAAATGAATGATATGTATTTGTTTTAAAAAGTTGACATCCCAGTGGAATATTAATATGCTATCTTACTTTACCTTCCTGTCCAGCAAACACTAAGTGGAAAGGAAAAGTTATATTTATTTAAAAAATAGAGATATAGATCATATCCAAAACTGCTACAGAAATGTACTAAGTTTCATTGTAAACATGAAGAATCAGGTATAGAGAAACATACCTGCTTAAGATCCTTTAATCTCAGTGATTTAATGTATGTGTTTCTCCAGTGGGTTATATGTTACCAATAACCTGTCAGAAGAATTTGAATATCACAGAGGGTTTTCAAAGTGGGAAGCACTGAGTAATAAAGAGATGAAAGATTTTTTCAGCTTTTATTTTTTAAATGGATTTTTTTTAAAATATAAAGGAATATAGAAACTTGCAAGTAAGAGTGAATTGGTTTGCAAAGTAGATCCTGTTTTCCCTTCATGTCATCTTTATTGGTTTATATTCTCTTCAAATTTTCTTCATGCCATTTGGAAACCACTGCTGTTCGAAAACTCTATCTTTATATATATGCATTTACTACACAACTTTTCTTTAATGTGTTTAAAGCATTTCTTTTTCACTTAAACATTTTTTTTTCTTTATTTTAAGCTGATGATGAGACAGAATGGTGATATGTCCATTTGTTTCATTTGATATGCACATTTGTTCTATGGGAAAATGTGGTCTACTCCTAATTTCATTTTCATTTCCTAAATAAGAAGACCCATTAAAAAGCAGACATCTGGTGTACAAAGCACTTAAAGCTGTAGCTCCCAAGGAGTGCTTTCTTTCCTCTTTAAATATGTATGAACTGTTGTTTTGGTAATCCACTTCACCCTGTCAAAATAGAATCAAATAGAATGTATGTGTGACCTCTTCCCCTTCTACCCTGGGAAATGAGTTTCAAGATCATTGAGGTGTATAATATTCCAAAGCCTTCACTTTCTGTTTTATTCACCATCAAAGCTATTACAGTTACAGAAGCTGAAAGTGTAATTGAATATAGCTTATTAATAGCTACAGTGTTTTACTTACAAAGAATGGCTCTATGAACTTTCAATAGCTGAACCTTAAAAAATGAATTTAAACTTTTGAAAAATGGGCCTTGTAAAGACTTTCAGAATCTCTCTACCTTCATTGATATTTCGTATCAGATAGGGCTCAGTTTTTTAAAAGAGTTACCTCAACAATTCTATGTATAAAATATTTATATTTAATGGACACTGAGGCTAAATATTGTTAACTTGTTTTCCTAAGAGAAGAAAACAACTAAACTAGGCATATTAACCAGTTTTTGTTCAGGTGATGCATACCTGATGTCAGTTTGCTTCCGTGAGGTTTAGACCTACCTACATTCCTCAAATTTGAGTCCTATGGAATAGTAATTTTTTATACCCACTCACTCTGTCTCATACAAAAGAGCTACATAGTCAAATGCTACATACCCTGCCTTCTCCTGTAAATTCATGATTGAAATTTGCATATTACACTTTCTGCCCAAGTATATTTAACCGTTGAGTATTAAAAAAAATCACTTTGGGAAACTGTGACTTAGATTGTGTTTATATGCAGATTATATTAAACAGCAGTAGAACATTTTATTAAGACCAGAGAAAAGAAAAATCTCATTTTGTCTTCCTTCTAGTTTTGTTTACTGTATGTAATTATATCAATCTGATTTTATTAGCTTGTAATTGTATTTTGTTATTGTTCTATGAATAGCTGGGTTTTCTATAATAGTTCATATATATCATTTTCATGTGTGGCATCCTCATTGCTGTTCAAATATTTTAAGAGAGGAAAATTGATACTTTTACTATTAGAATCTATTTACAAGTTATATATTTCTCTATATAGAATAAATTAGACTGTGCCACTTCTATGTTTTAAGATATTCTGTTCCAATTAGAGTTCTTCTAAACAATGATCTTAAAACTCTGTTTGATTACTAATGGTTACCATATTTTCTAACACTGCCTGTTAATGTGTTTTCAATGAATGTGACGTCTGCAAGAACACAGCTCCTTCACTAGAGGAAAGTAAAAGGAGTTTTGAACTCTGACTGAATTTCTTAATTTACCATACAGTCTCCAATCCAAAGGCAGCGAATATAGTCTTTCATAAACCACAAATGTTTGAATATCAAAGTTAAATTATTATCTAATTAAGTAAAATATAATATTTATAGGATGGTTGGGGAAGAGATATCTGGCTGATTTAAGATTATGCCAAGTGATATTCTTTGTTTGTACATTTGCAAGGAAATCTTTATTGTCTTAGGAAGTACACATTTTAAAGTACAGAGAACGGCATTTGATTATTCTTTGGACTTAAAGTCCTGTAATGCTTCAGTGTTATCATTAAAGATATGAATAATCTTTGTATCTATTGTATTATTGAGTTAAATCTGTATCAATCCTAGAGCTTCTAAATCCTTAAAACATTTGTTTTATTGTTTGGTTCATTTGGGGGATATTTTTTTATTATTTTTAACTAAATTTTTCATATGAGTTTATTTACTAGCTATAGATCTCTTTCCCTTAAAACAACAGAAAGGGTGATAGTCAAAGAATGGGTAGGGAAATCTTGATGGTTTGAAATACTTAGGTGTATGGATTATAGATAAGATACATTTTATGTTAGTAGACATTTATTTCTCCCTAGAGAAGACTGCTGACAGAGGACTGTAAGATTGATGAATAATATTCAGTTGGTCAAGTTTCTATTAAATTTAGGAAAAAGTTTACATTTTAACTAAAGATTTAATATAAATAGCCTAATTTATCATTGTAAGGTCTTTATTTTTACTTTTTATTATGAAAATTTTTAAATGTATGCAAAATTAGAAGAAATATAATTTATTTGATATATAACCATAACCTAGATTCAACCAAAAGTAACATTTTGCCACAGTATTTTTTATCTATCCCTCTTTTTCTTTACTTTGAAGTACAATAAAGGATTTCCTTTCACTGCTAGTTACGTTTAAGCATTTCACAAAATATATAGGGACCTTTCCTTACAAGATTAACGGAGTTTATTATAGGCATTTTATTTTTTAAAAGGAAGATTAAAAATAATTGGGACTACAACACTCATTATTTCATTGTATTGAAATCACAAAATGGATTTTTCAAGGATATTTTCTCCTATTTTGTTTTCAATAATAGATTCTAATTCAGCCAACTTTGCATAATATATAATGATGAAAAGGCCCTTTTTAAATTTTGTCTGACAGCTTTTGGATTGCATTGTGCAGAGAAAACTCATCTTCAACAATATCCTGGGTTGTGTGAAGTCTTGCAATATTTTTTTTTCTTTTGTTCTTCAAAGTGCAATTTCTTTGATATACTTGCAGCCATGCATTTCCAGGCAACCTATTTTTGTAAATTCTACAATAAATTAAATAAATCTCTGTGTAGGTCATTTTTGATTAACCAGATTTAAAATAAAATGATTTACTAAAGAGATATAGAGAGGGAAATACTATTATATGTGCTTCTAAATCAATTATACACATATTTACCATCAAACAATTGCATGTAATAGTGCATTAAATGTACTTAGTAGCATAACAAAATGAATTTTTCATTGAAATTGAATTAACACTTGTAAGCTTATAATAGTATTTAAAATATATAAACATTTAAGTAAAATTTTTTATTTTCAGCTAGAAACATTTCTACATATGACTTTATGCTATGCAAATTCATCACAGGAAGATATTCAAGATGTTTGATTTGGGACAGTCTTTCTTATAAAGTTCAGCTTTTAGAGAGAAACATTTTAATTAGAATGGTGTCATCAGACTCATTTAAGCATATGTCATCAAACATCACTATCATCCTTATCATCTGGAAAATTACTGGCTGGAAAGAAAATTTGGAGATATAGTTCTACTCCCCCGTTACATGTAAGAAATAATACAAAGTGAATCTTTCTTTGTTTTAGAAATGTTATATCCACAAACTTTGAAATATGTTTAAGTTAAACAAACAACAAACAAATTCAGTTAAGGTTAAGGTTATTTTGACTGAAATAATTTATTTTTTTCTTAAAAAACAAACAGCAAGAAATTATTGCCCAAGATAGCCCTATGTGAAACTGCATGAAGGAGCATATATTTTTTTCGTTTTTAAAATTTTCAGTTTCACGTATTTTCTTTAATAAGCCTCAGAATACAGTGTTGGATTTCATTTGATGACAATTGTTCTCACTCCTCACTTCCTCGCCACCTTCTCCTATTCTTTTCCTCCTGCTTTCTGTTTGCCTGCTCTTTACTGCAAGGGCACAGCTTACAATTGCTTGTAGATTTTGGTGCCTGCACTGAAATGTGCATACAAGGAAAAATGCAAAGATCGACTGCAGTAAATCTGCCTCTATACATGCCATTTTGACTTTTTATTTTGTCTTGATTGACAAGGGCAAAATTACAGATGCCCCTTGCCTTATGATGAGGTTGTGTGCCAATAAACCTATTAAGTTGAAAATATTGTAAGTCAAAAATGCATTTAATATGTCTAATCTACCAAGCATCATAGCTTAGCCTAGTCTGCCTTAAATGTGTTCAGAATGCTCACATTAGCCTACAGTTAGACACAATCTAACACAAAGCCTATTTTATAATAAAATGTTAACATTTCATGTAATTTATTGAATATTGTACTGAAAGTGAAAAACAGAATGGTTGTACGAGCACTTGTTTCAACTCTGTGTGTATTACTTTTGCGCCATTGTAAAGTCAGAAAATCATAAGCAGGTGACCATCTACTCAGTTACAAAATAGTAGTGCTGACCAAGTTGATCTTTCTTAAACAGCTTGGATTGTGCTATTAATGTAAATATAACTTTATTCAACAAATTCTTGACCTTTAATAAAATGAAAAAGTTGCTCCTTAAAAGCAAAAAAAAAAATTTTTTATGAAAAGTCTTTTAGGCTTATCATTTTATTATAGCAGTGGAAAACATAGGCCCTGAATTTCTCTTTTGTAGTACACAAAGGCAATCTTTCTTAATAAAGTATTTTAACTACTCCAAAATATAAGTAAAAAAGTAAAATTAAGAAACATTTGCTAAAGATGGCATTTCAGGTGATCATAATCTTCAGTTTAAAAATATATCTTTAAAAATATTCATTTAAGATTCAGACATAGCATTATACAACGTTATCAATTTGCTTTATACCTCTGGTTCCATTTAAGATAACTATTAATAATAAAAACACTTTAAAATAGATTATTTTTCTGACATAAATGAGTTTGAACTAGATTTTTCAAAATAGGATTCTGGGAAAATAATTAAAATTTGATTTCGTTCAAGGGTTATTGAATAAACATCCCAGCATAGCCCATTTCTAAGACAAGAACAAGTTAAGGATGATATAAAACAAAGTTGAATTTTTGGAAGTTCATCTCTTGTCTTTTAGAATGTCACTCAGTTATTCTGCTACAGACAATGTTTACAAGTACAAACTTGTTTGTGTAATGAATTTGACTGACAGGTTGGATCAAGCTGAGGTTGGGGGTTAGGGTGGACAAGGGGAGGAAACAGGTTATACTATCTACTCACGTCAATCAAATAACCTGATTGTTCTTTCAACTGCCTTACTCTGTCATTGACTGTCAAGTCAGTCAAAATAGTGACACTGGTTTTTGCATGTATGCAGAGATTTATTTTACGAGCACTATTACCTCACCCTTGTAAACACAGACATAACAAATAGTTCAATCCACCTGTTGAAAACTATACACAAATGCTGCAAATGTTAATGGGTGTGTATGTATGTAGGATAGAAGCCATACTAAAGTTAAATCCAACACTGTATTTTCCTAATATTTGAGTTATTATTTCACAGAGGAAAATAATGATAAACAATATGCTAAGATAATTTTTATGCAAACATTCAGTGATATTTTCTCTGTATTATTGAATTCAAAGTAGCAATAATTCCAGGAATTTTGCTGAGTGTTTGCATTTAATAGCTTAAAGAGAAGATACTGTATTTCACACACACACATACACATACACCTATTTTTTTAAAATAAAAAATTACTTGCAAGATTAAAAAGAAAAAAATAAGAACAAGAAACACTGAGCTGAGTCATTAAAAAGACTTACTGTTTCTGACGTCTTCAAGTTACTCTGTTGAAATGTTCAAGTCCAGATTAAGCTCATCAATCTAAACAGATTAGCTTAATTCACTTAAATTTAGAAATATTTGGACTACTCTTTTTTAGTTCTCATGCAATTTACGTATGTGGCTCAACATCAGGTTGGTCTGCTAGGTTCCTTTGCCCTGTCTTGTCTCTAAGGTATCTGCAAAACTGATGAAATTAATCTCTTAGAAGTTGTTTTCACATTTAAGAAATGATTTTAATTTCTAAGGTTTCACCATAGTTTCTTTAACATATTTTTCACAAATGACAGGTAAGGACATAGATGTACTTATTGGTTACTGGGAGGGAGATGGGGTTCAATATTAATCCGTATTATATAGCTATGTATAGCTTTGAGATTATTTTATGTATATTATCTAATTTGCTCTGTAGAAATATCCCCAGAGTATTATTAGTACTATTATTATCACAGTATTAATACTATGTTCCCAGAGTATTTTAATGCTATTGGTGATATTAATATGATTCTAAATAGTATTAATAATATTATTTAACAGATAAATAAATGGAATCTTAAGAAAGTCAAGTGAATGGGCCAACCTGGATGAATTCATGAGTAACAGAATAGGCAGGGGAGTCAGTGCACTGCCATACTTTCCTAGTGCTACAGATCTTTGTTCCTTTAACTGATGTTCATTTCAACCCACTGCAATCAGGAAGTTATTATTTTTCCTAACTATTTGTACTGAGAATTCTTTCTGTGAAGAAAGATCAATTATTTAACCTGGTTGTCTTAGACTTAATGGCAAAAGTATAAGATACTTTACATAAAAGTGAAATTATTATTTTATCTGGTGAATAAAAAGCTTGCCTTTATTAAGTGATTTTTCTCTCGGTGTTGGGAAGTATGTCTTTCAGCTGTGTCAGAGATCTCTAGGATTCTTAAGTAAATTGCCCATGCTATATTGTTTTTGAAAATACAATAGCAACAACAACAATAATAAAACAAACAGAAATTACTCAGTAAATGTAATATTAACCTAGATTTCTTGGAGAGCAAAAGTAAATGCAATAGAGACTGCCAAAGACAATGGGAAAAAGAATATTTTAAAAATATTATTGTTAGAATTTAATACATATGTCCACACCAAATGGAAACATATTTTTAGAATACATTAATTTTACATTAGTTTACTTCTCTATTAGTTCCTTCAAGCAAATCCTAAAGTATTTATCTGAAAACCAGTTTCTTCTCAAATTTTCTTAATGAAAGACTGAAAGGTTGGCTTCCACATAAAATATACAGAAACTAAAGGTACTCTAAAACATAGGCCAGTTTTTAAATCAAGAAAAGATAGAACAGTTGACTTTAAGGAATATTGCAAACAAGAAGATTCTGATTTTCCTAAAAATTAGACATTTTTAATGCAAAATTTTTCTTTATTACCTTTTTGATGAAAATCATTAACTTAGGTGAGCATTTTTTGTGTCTGGATTTAGATTTAATGTTTTATTTTAAGCATCCTTATAAAATATTTACTTAATATGCAAATTTAAAATAAAATAAAATAGTTTGTGTGATTGAACATGTGCTTGGAAAGTTGTTAAAAAAATATGCTTTACTTAAAATTGTGAGTTATCTTCTCACTAGTTAAGAATCATCCTGTTCAGTAGGATCACATAATTAATGTTTTGATGTTAAAGACCTTAGAGCGAAGTAAAGGCCTCCTATTTTAAAAGCAAGGGGAGCAATGCTTAGGACCCTCATCAGGGTCTCTTTTTTTTTACTGGGTGCCTTAATGCTATGCCCTACTCTATTACTTGAGTTTTTAAACCTCACTTCCTACTTCACTAAGAAACTAGATGTGGCCATGCTATAATCTTTTATCTGTTTTTACCTGTAATTTCCTAATATGTTAGCTTAAATTTTTTTCTCTTTCCTTAAAATCTCAGGACATAACTTGTCTCTGCTCTTTTTTCAGTCTAAAATCCTGAATTGATGTTTGTATTTCTCATTCTGTCACCCTTCCCTGGAGTATATATTGTCCCTTATGACTCTATCTCTCATATCTCTATTTGTTTTCTTTCCACTGATTCTTTATCTCCACTCACTTTCATCAGCAAAAAGCAGATTATCCCAGTCCCCTCTTTAACTTTTTCTAGTCTCTCCTCGAGGCTCTACTGAAACCATTTTCTCCAGTCTTATAAATGCTTTACCCAGACATTGTTTTCTGTAGCTTTCAAATTATTGATTATCCTATCTTTCCTGACTATTTCTCTTTCTTGAACTCAATAATATTGTACTTTCTAGATACTCTTCCTATCATTAACTTTGCTGCGTTGTTCTTTCTTACCCAAATTCATTGATCTGTCTTTCAATCACTATTTATTGCATGTCTGCCATAAGCCAGGTATTTTTAGAGCAAGTGGGGATACAAACGCGACTAAGAAAGAAAATGTCCCAGCTATTATAAAGCTGCATGCTGGTCGAAAGAGAAAGAAAATAAATCAGAAAACATATAAATAATATAGTTTAAAGTAGTGGTTAAATTCTATGGAAAAAATATAATAAAACAATAGAGTAACCAGAGCAGTGAAAGCTGTTTGGTTGGCATGGTCAGGAATGTCCTCTCTTATTGGGTGACATTCAAATGGAGACCCTTTTGGCCTCTTTTAGAGGCCATTCTACCAAGGCGAAAGTAGGAGGACTCCTGGAAAAGAAAAGAACTAGTGGAAAGGGCCAGAGACAAGATTGGTGAATGTGAATGGGATAGTTTTTGTGATGTGTTGGAAAATGCTTTGGGGCAATGGGAAATGAAAAGGTAAGATGACAAGTATAATTCTTTTTTTTCAAAAGTAAGCTCTGAAGTGCACACATACGAGACTTTTTCAAAAAT
The DNA here is from genome assembly GCA_963574885.1 of Lepilemur ruficaudatus. NCBI lineage: Eukaryota > Metazoa > Chordata > Mammalia > Primates > Lepilemuridae > Lepilemur > Lepilemur ruficaudatus. The sequence goes on along the minus strand of CAUYRT010063285.1, from coordinate 8,348 downwards.
TAGGATATCATGACTCACATGTATACGTAGACTTATCCAGGACTGGAGGGGACACTGCTTATGCAGGTGAGGATGGTAATTGTTGGAGTAAATTCCAGTAATGGAGGTGCTCTTGGTCCCCTGCTTTCTCTAACTTACATACTTGTCAATCTCCTACAGCCTTGTAGTTTAACTTTTTTGTCCTGGCAAATGCTTAAGCATTGTTTATTTCTCTGATATTTGGCCCAGCATTTCCAGTCCATTTTTTGCTGCTATAACAACAGAATACCACAGACTTGGTATTTTATAAAGAAACACTGACTGGCTCCCAGTTCTGGAGGCTGAGAAGTCTAGGTCAAGGCGCTGGCAGGTTTGGTGTCTAGTGAGGCCATTCTCTTGGATGGTGCCTGGCGCGCTGCATCCTCACATGCCAGAGGGCTGAAGGGGAAGAGCTCAAGAGAGTGAGTCTACTCCCACAAGCCCTTTTAATATAGTATTACTCTATTCATGACAGTGGAGCCCTCATGACCCAAGCACTTCCCATTAGGCCCCAACTCCCAGTGTTGACACATTGGAGATTAAGTTTCCAACACATACATTTGGGGAGACACATTCCTACCATAGGAGTAACTACCCTGCCTTACCTTCTGTACGTTTTCCATTCTGTAGAGCCCATTTCATATTAGTAGTGCCACCATTCTCCCTGTTATTCATGATTCGATCTCTGTATTTGGTATTCCCTTTCATTCTCATTCAACATTCAGTCAAGATTTCTTTCCTTTGCTACCTCTAAATAGTGTTTTGACTTCTGATTGAATCCAAATTGTATTATTAAAGGGTTTGTTCTGTAAGTTTGGATTGGGCCGAGGGGCTGAACTTGGGGATCTGGAGGGCCGTATATGGCCTTGAGGCCGCAGGTTCCCCACCCCTGCACCAAAGCCATTGCCATTTATCCAACATATGTCTCCTTTCCCTATTACTGTGATTTTTCTGGTTCATGTTCTCAATACCTCTGGCCTGGACCACTGAACAAATGGCTCTCCCTTGCTCCAGTCTTTGTTCCTCTAATCCCTTTATGAGCTGATGCTAGATATTTTAATCCAAAGGATTCACCAAATTCAAGTTGGCTAGAGACTCCAGCATTCACTTCTTAGCCTGGCAATTAAGATCCTCCATGTTCTTACCACACAAACCCCAGCTACAACTGAACCTTGTGCAATCATTTCTACTGCTGAGCTTTTACTCAAGCTATTCCTTTTTTAATGATTCTTACCTTTCTTTCCCCAAATGTTGGACCCTCCTACTTGAAAGAATTTCATCATTCTCAATCCCACAGTGTATTACATTACCACCCATAATTTTCTTTCCTGTATTTTAGATTATTATTTACATATATTTTCTTCCCCTTTAGTTCCTTGAGGGTGGAGCCTATGTGACTGTGGTCCCTAACCCCTGGGGCCTCAGACCTGTACTGTCTGTGGCCTATTAGGAAGCCAGCCACACAGCATGAGATGAGAAGCCAGCAAGTGAGCAAAGCTTCCTTGTATTTACAACCACTCCCCATCCCTCCCATTGCCTCTTGAGCTCCACCTGCTGTCAGATCAGTGCCTGAACCCTAAAATAAACTGCCCATGCAAGGGATCTAGTTTGTACACTCCCTATGTGAATCTAATGACTGATGATCTGAGGTGCAGCTGAGGTGGTGATGCTAGCCCTGGGGAGCAGCTGCAAATACAGATTAACATTAGCAGAGAGGTCTGACTCTACAATAAATGTAATGCTCTTGAATCATCCTGAAACCATCACCCCCCACCCCCAGTCCGTGGAAAAATTGTCTTCCATGAAACTAGTCCCTGGTGCCAAAAATATTGGGGACTGCTGCTTTCTGATATTTATCTTTCCTTCTTTCTAAATAATAAATATTTGTTGATTGAGCCATCTTAATCACTCTCTTTGCCTCAAGTATCTGTATCTTTGCTCTCCTTATATATATATATATATATGTATCTAAATTTTCAATTAGATATTCCCATATACATATACTGCAGCTATTTATTCAGCATGTAAAGACTTAATGTACGAGTATTTAATGTACCCAGCCCCTCTTCCTCGCTACTCCTTATAAGATTAGCGCTGTAATTGATGACATTGACATCCCTTCAGCAACCCAAACTAGAAAGTCCACAGGCACTTCCACTGAGTCCATTGCTAAATTGAATTTATTTATTTTTCACATGTCTCACAATTCTGCCTATTTCTTTCCCTTCTTTCTACCATTGCTCAAGTTCAGAACTCACAGAGCAATGAGCGTTTCATCACATGGCATTCAAAGCTTTCCTAAGTTTCCCTGTAACCTGCCTTTTAAGCCTGATCTCTGTACTTCTCTGTCTCAGCTCTGAGTCTAGTCACGTAGAGTCCCTACTGTTCCTCAGATAGTTCACGTACTTACCTGCCTCATTGCTCCGTCCCACTTCCAACTTCTTTTCTCTTCAAAAAGCCGCCTTCAGTGATCGTTTTTATTCAGCCCTTCTGGATTTTAGAAGTTTTTCGTTGATTGCTTTTGTCAGTAATGTGACAGTGATAACTTGACTTTGGTAAGTTATATGTGTGTCTATGACTTCTAGTAGATTATAAACTTAAAATATTTCTTATTCTTTTTTGTCCTACCTATGAAATTTTTTTTTTTAGCATCCAGTGCAATGCTTAAAAGTGTCTGGATATGAATTGCTTCATCATTTTCAAAGTGCCTCTGAGTTTATGCCATTCTCAAATTAAATGTTATTTCCTTTAATTTAAATAATGGCTTTCAAATTACCAGCACCAGTTGCATCTGACACATATTGAACACCTTTGAAATTCAAGTTATTGTGTGTGAGGCTAGTGCTTGCAACATAAACAGGCAGAATACGTTTGCTCTAGCTATGTGGAAAAACTAAAGGGGGAAAGTCTATAACAAGGTCATATAATAGTTTTTAACCTATTTTTCATGTCAGTTTTGATCTCTTCATAGCTAATCTGCTTAATTGCTGCCTTATCAATTAACACATCTGAAAATTCCAATTCCAGGAACAGTTTAGTAATATCAATGAGATGAAGCCTATTTGTATTATTTTTGAAATGTAATTTAAATAACATGAAAGAAATAATTCTTTACATTGTTTTTTTGTCTTAAACAGTTCTATGGTTTATAGGTAACTCATCTGAAGCAGTTATGCATTGGTAAAGCCAGTATGGATTACAAGGGTAGACTATTAGGCCCTGGTGACAGGGTGCAAAAACAACATCTGCTTCCTGGGCTTTCTGTGTTACAAGAGAGAAACCCTGCCCGTCACTATATGAAAAATCACTGTATTATTTAGTGTATGCAATGTCCATATTAGAAGTTAATGGGGATTTAACTGTACTTTAAATTTTAATATAATACTATAGCAGTATAATACTGTTACATCACTATCCCATGTTAACTACATGTGCACCTCACTATTTTATTAATAAATAATATTTAAGAATTAAAACTGCCTTAGACATTTATGTTGATTTTATATGTTTTAAATTAATATTATAAATAGCCTGGTGTTTATATCAATTTTAGAAAAGAAAATGTGAGCATTTATTTCTTATTATTTAACTTAAATCTGCTTTTCTCTCAAGAAAACAACATTTAAATGAAACTAAAATTCATTTGGCTCTTAACATCTATATAAAAGACAGAATGTTGACTAGTGAATCCTCATGGCATATAAATAATGTATATGTTAACATTTGCACAATTAAAAAATACAAATACTGTATTTGTGTTTCTGTTTTAGAATAACAACTTTGGGATTTATGAATACTCCTGAAGAAATTCCTTGTATTTCATGGTCAAATTAGTTCTGTGTTTGGCATTTGCTCCTTACAGCCTAACTAGGGAGAAGACCATTAGTTTTCCTAGAGCTTTGGGACCTTGGGTTTTTACCTTTGGAAATTAAATATTTAATATTGCTTTGTCTGGACTGGCTTAGGACAGGATCCTGCCTTCATTCCAGGGCAATGTCAAGATTCATAGAAGAGCAACAGCTCATATTGTCTATTGAAATCAAATCTGACTCTTCTCCCCTCCCTTCTCCCACACCTGCCCTTGGGATTGTGACATCATTACCATCTCAAGGACCCCTAGGGTTGTTGCTCATGTTAAAATGAAGTGAGATTAGGGTTCTAGGGGAGAGCAGTCAAATATTTGAGCACTAATCATGGCTCGGTGTCTTTTATTACTTTTCAAGAAGTGGAACTCCTTTGGCTTTGAGAATTACACAGCCCTTGTTTAATGTAAATATGGACAGAAAAGAATATAATTAGGTGAATCACAGAGACAATCTGCACTTTACAACAATCTTTGAAATAAAAGATGCATATATTTCAAGGTTGTCTGGCATTTGAAAGGGACATTTATCCCCCAAGGAAAGAAGGGACCTACTTAAAAGGAATAAGGCATTTATTAATACAGTTTAATTAAATGTTGTAATTTCTTTATTCTTTTGTAATTTTCATGTTGACCTATGTAAGTGCTTTGTTCATGTAGCATTCACTCTTTCTTGGCAAGTCATCAGATGGGACATGTTTATTGAAAAAGAAACAGAATTAAAAATTCAATGACAAAAATTCAAATAGTGTCTGTTTAGAGCTTATCTGCTCAGTGTTAGGGCTTTCATGGTTATTGGTTGGGGACTTTTGGGATTGGTTCCTTGATGCTCAGGTGGATGATGCCAGGATCAGGGGAAGCAGTTGTGTTGCTTTAAGTCTAGGGGTTTTTGGTGAATTGCATCATGTTGAAGCATTGTGAATATGTATTTTTTTTCATTGTCACAAACAAAACAGATACATTTTTGTGATAAAAGTATTTGAATTATAAAAGACAGAATAGCTCAATCATAAAAAATGTAGGGGGCTGTTAACATGCCTTCTTGCAAAATATGACATATGGAAAAACAACTTTTTACCATATTTTGGTAAATTTTATAATCTGTCATGATAAACAATATTTAATAATCTTTATTAAAATATTTACTTTGTTTGGCAGAAAAATATCATGCATAAAATGATGACTAACCATGCAAGGCAGAATAGCCTAAACACTTTTTTTTTAAATCTATAGAGTCGAAGAAATGTTACAGACCTGAAAGTGCTCATCCAACTCTAAAATTTTATGAATTCTATAATATGAAGGGAAAAGGTTTTAATGATGTGAGCAGAATTTACCTAAACATAAAATATGAATGCAAACCAATTATACTTTTATATATTATTTTTTAATGAAATACCCAAGTTGTGATATTACATATAAGGAAAAGAGTAAATTGAACTATATATTAAAGAGAAAGTCTCAGAGATTTTAGAATATTTATTTAAAAGTATTTCTATTATACTTTCTGCCAAAAAGAAAATATGATTCAAAAGCATTCATTTGAATAATTAAACTTCTTTCTGCTAGAATAATCTGGTATTAGCATTCCATGCCTTTTTTTAAAGAGACTTCATTTTTTACACCGGTTTTAGGTTCACAGCAAGATTGAGCAGAAGGTACAGAGATTTCCCTTTTACCAGCTACTCCCACACAGCCTCCCCCATTGTCGATATTCCCCACCTGATTATTATATTTGTTACAACTGATAAACCTATAGTGACATGTCATTAACACTCAAAGTCCATAGTTTACATTAGGGTTCACCCTTCTGGTGTTGTATATTATATGGGCTTAGACAAATGTATAATGACATGTATTCAAAATTCTGGTAACATGTAGAATAGTTACACTGCCCTAAAAATTGTGCTTCATCTATTCATTGATTCATTTCTCCCTACATCCCCAACCCTTGGCAACCACTGACCTCTTTACTGTCTCCATAGTTTTATCTTTTCTACAATGTCATACAGTATGGGATCAAATAGTATGTAGCCTTTTCAGACTGGCTTTTGTCAGTTTGTAATAGGTATTTAAGTTTCTTCCATGTTTCTTCATGGTTTGATATCTCTTTTATTTTTCAGAATAATGTTATATTGTCTGGATGTAACACAGTTTATTTTTTTAATTTCATAATATTACCGGGGTACTAAGGTTTGGGTTACATAAATAGCTTTTGTACCATTTAAGTCAAAGTTATAAGTGTGCCCATCCCCAAGATAGTGTGCATTGTACCCATTAGGTGTGAATCTACCCATCTCCTCCACCCCCTTCCACCTGTTTGTTTTCCAATGCATGTTATTTCCATGTTTGCACATAAGTGTTGATCAATTAGTTCCAATTTAATGGTGAATATATGGTGTTTGTTTTTCCATTCTTCTGATACTTTACTTAGAAGAATGGTCTTTGGTTCCATCTAGGTTAATATAAGAGGTATTAGTTCACCATTCCATTTTATGGCTGAGTAGTACTCCATGGTACACATATACCAAATTTTATTAATTCACTCATGTATTGATGGGCACTTGGGTTGTTTCCACATCTTTGCAATTGTGAATTGTGCTGCTATAAACATTCTAGTGCAGATGCCTTTTTTATGGAATATCTTGTTCTCCTTTGGGGAAATACCCCGCAGTGGAATTGCTGGGTCAAATGGTAGTTCTACTTTTAGTTTTTGAGGTATCTTCATACTATTTTCCTTAGAGGTTGTACTAATTTGCAGTCCCACCAGCAGTGTACAAGTGTTTCTATCTCTCTGCATGCATGCCAACATTTGTTGTTTTGGGACTTTTTGATAAAAGCCATTCTCAATGAAGTTAATTGATATCTCAGTGTGGTTTTGATTTGCATTTCCCTGATGATTAGAGATGTTGAGCATTTTTTCCTATGTTTGTTGGCTATTAGTCTATCTTTTTTTGAAGTTTCTGTTCTTGTTTTTTATATACTTTTTAATTGGGTTGCTTGATTTTTTTTCTTGCTGATTTGCTTGAGTTCTTTATAGATTCTAGTTACCAGCCATTTATCAGATATATAGCATGTAAATATCTTCTCCAATTCTGAAGGTTGTCTCTTCATTCTAATGATTGTTTCCTTGGCTGTGCAGAAGCTTTTTAATTTGATCAGGTCCCATTTATTTATTTTTGTTGTTGCTGTGATTGTTTTGAGGGTCTTCTTTATAAATTCTTTGCCTGGGCCAATGTCTGTAAGAGTTTTTCCAACATTTTCTTCTAGAATACTTACACTTTCATGCCTTAGGTTTAAGTCTGTTATCTATTGTACGTTGATTTTCATGAGTGGTGAAAGGTGTGGAACCTGTTTCAGTCTTCTATGTGCAGCTACCCAATTTTCCTGGCAATTTTTGAATAGGGATTCTTTTCCCCAGTGTATGTTTTAGTCTGCTTTGTCAAAGATCATATGGTTATATGAGAATGGTTTTATATCTGGGTTCTCTATTCTGATCCATTGGTCTATGTCTCTGTTCTTTTGCCAATACCATGCTGTTTTAGTTACTATAGCCTTGTAGTATAGCTTGGAGTTTGGTAAATTGATGTCTCCCAATTTGTTATTTTTGCTTAAGGTTGCTTTGGCTATATAGGGTCTTCTCTGGTTCCATACGAAGCACAGAATTATTTTTTCTAGCTCTGCAAAAAATGATTTTGGTATTTTAATAGGGATTGCATTGAATCTATAGATCACTTTGGGTAGTATAGTCATTTTAACAATGTTGATTCTGTTGATCCATGAGAATGGTATATTTTTCTATCTGTTTAAGTCCTCTACTATTTCCTTCCTCAGTGTTTCATAGTTCTCCCTATAGAGGTCTCTCACCTACTTAGTAAATATATTGCTAGGTATTTTATTTTCTTTGTTGCTATTGTGGTATTGAGTCTTTGATTTGGTTCTCAGTTTGATTGTTGTTGGCATATGGGAATGCTACTGATTTATGTACATTGATTTTGTAACCTAAGACTTTGTTGAATTTATTTATCAATTCCTAGAGTTTCTTGTGCAGGATCTTTGGAGTTTTCTAGATATAACATCATATTGTCATCAGAGAGTGATAGTTTGACCTCTTTTGGCCCCATTTGGATGCCCTTGATCTCCTTCTCTTGTCTGATCACTCTGGCTAGGAATTCCAGCACTATGTTGAATAGAAGCAGTGATAGTGGGCAACCTTGTCTCGCTCCAGTTCTAAAGGGGAATATTTTCAATTTTTCCCCATTCAGTATGATAATCGCTGTGGGTTTGTCTATATAGCTTTTATCATTTTGAGTTAAGTCCTTTCTATTCCTATTTTGTTAAGCGTTCTTATCATAAAAGGGTGCTGAATTTTGTCGAATGCTTTTTCTCCATCTATTGAGAGGATCATATGGTCTTTGTTTTTACTTCTATTTATGTGGTGAATTACATTTATATATTTGCATATGTT
>CAUYRT010063284.1:0-11644 GCA_963574885.1 Lepilemur ruficaudatus | reverse complement strand
CTGCCTCAGCCTCCCAAGTAGCTGGGACTACAGGCATGCACCACCATGCCCGGCTAATTTTTTCTATATATTTTTAGTTGGCCAATTAATTTCTTTCTATTTATAGTAGAGACAAGGTCTCGCTCTTGCTCAGGCTGGTTTTGAACTCCTGACCTTGAGCGATCCTCCCGCCTCAGCCTCCCAGAGTGCTGGGATTATAGGCGTGAGCCACCGCGCCCGGCCTAATGTTTTAATACTGTGTGTGAATGTGTGTACAAGTAAGATGCCTTCTTGAACCTTACCAGTGCAATAAAATCACATTCAATGGGAAAAAAAAATTGTATGGGACACCGTACAATAACTCCAAATACATATGACTCCAACTAAGAAATGCAAGTCATCATTTGTAAAAACACAGTTATCCGATAATTATCCTACAACTAGTCATAATTTAACAAAAACACTCTGCAATGTCAGGAAAGCACTTGCCATTCACATTATCTCTCCTAACCTTGCAGGCATGGGTGGAATATCATTTAGCTCTCTATAAAAACATAACCAAGGTTCACACCAGTGGGATTCACTTGTTCACTGGTAACGACGTGAAGATTTAGGCCGACTACATGCTTGTTTTCACACTGCCACCCAACATACGTTCAAGTGCAGTTTTAATTGAAACTGATCTCCCACTTCAGATTTTAAATTAATTCTTCTTTGGAGCGTGCTTCATGCTCCAGACACCCTTGCCTTGCAAAACCCCCTCTGTCATTAGTGGAGGAAATAGAAGACTCTTCCCAAGCTTGCAGGTATCGATTACCTAGTCTCCCATGGAAGCTCATGGCCGGTCCACACTGTATAAATCTCTTCGGTGTTAAGACACTTTATAGAAGACTGAGAATTATATCATTAATCACCTGCAGTGGCACAAGCCTCGCCGTATTGGATGCTCTGTTTTTCAGGACTTTGAATAAATGCTTTTAAGTGACAAGCGTGACACCAAGGAAACACTGTGGCTAACTTAAACCCAGCTGGCACCGGTGGGGACCGAGGAGCAATTAGCAAGGAGCCTTCCTCTCTCAGGTATGATATTAGCCATAGAAAATAAATAAGGAGGAGGAATCATTGGTACTTCAGCTTCCTCTTACTGACTCTTCCTTAGCACAAGCTGGAAATCTGCATTTCGCGAGCGAGACCCCTTGTGAAGAGCTCCCCAACTCGGACTCGACGACCTGATGTATACAAAGCTACACTCTCAAAAGGGAAGAGGAGGGGGTCACGGTAGAAGCCACAGGGCAACTGGGGCTGCCAAAAGTAATTTCCTGTTCACCTGTTAAAAGTTTTGTAGGAAGGGGGCCTCGATGGAGATACACTGCCAACCTACAAGAACCCTGGGGACCTAACAGTGCTTCTCATTCAACTTAGGATGAAAAATATTTTCTCTTTAATGAATTCGATAAACGCATCTGAAACCCTGGCTAAAGACTTGAACTCAGTATCAATGGCCCTTTGTCAGGGACATACAGAGGGTCTTGGTTTCCTCTGGACTTTATTACCACTACTGCGATTTTTTGTTTGTTCTTAAGTACCTGTTTTCCGCACTCGTGGTCAACTCTCTGAGAACGGCTTCCTCGTCTTGCTCAACTTCACACCGACGCCTCCCAAAGTCGTAACATGTATTTTTTAGGTGCAAATAAATAAATTAAAAGAGATTGAGCTGCCTTCTAATGACACCACGGTATGCCATTTGTGCATTATTCTAGTTTTAATCTTACACGTCTGTCTGCCAACTGCTTCCTAAGTACTCCTCGCTCGCCTGGTCTCCAGAGTTAGGATGTCGACTTCAGAAACAGATACTCCTTTTCCTTCTTCATTAATGTATTAAGTTAGTTTGGACTGTGACAAGGTAAAAAATAAGCTGCAAATACGTGATGTACATGAAAGAATCTGTGTGCAAAATTAACCAACCCACCAAGGGCGACTATGGTTTTTTTTTTTAAAGAAAGGGCTCATCAGAACCTTTTCCTTCAATGCCTTTTGTGAAGCATAATTATTTTGAAACCTCTCTTATTTTTTTCTATGCTTTAACAGACCTCTGTAATCAAAGAACACCAATCAAAGAGGAAATTTTGTCTTATCGATCAAGCCAACACTGTGTCCACTTAAATATACACTCAACGTTGCTTAACATCAGACGCAACGCTAAGAAATGGACCCCAGGGGGCCTGGGCGGCCCACGTTCCCTCCGACAACCTGAGCCTCCCTGGGCGTGGCTCAGCCTCCTCATCTGGACAAAACGAGGTGTCCCTGTCAAAGGGCAGGTATGCGGATTGCATGAGATAGTCCATTAAAGCAATTTAGAGCATTATCAAACAGTGCAAGCTTAGCAAGTATGGATGGTGTCTGCTACGATCACTGCCTTGGTGTACAAAACGTACAACAGGCTCTCGAGAAACTGACCATACAAGGGACAGAACAGACACGCAGCCCAGGCAGGGGCTAATACAGGTGGATGCAGGTGTTTCACAGTATGCAGAGGAGGTAGCAGGGTGGGGTGAGGTTGGGGAGGGGTGGCTGCTTACAGAGGAGGACACACCTGGGTGGAGTCACTTCCGGAAGGGTAGAGAAATGTACCAGGCCCTGGGCATCTCCACCAGGTATTTCCCACTTGGGCAGAAGCCAACAGTCAACGATATGGTTGGCCTCCCCGGGAAGTGGAGCTTAATCCCATCTTTGGCTGAATTTAGTGACCTTCTTGTAAAGAATTAAGCAGGAAAAGGGAAAAATAGTAACTTCACAGCGGAGAAGCCCGACGGACACCCCCTTAACCAAGGGATGGCGATGAACATCCCTGGAGATACTGCCAGGTCCGGCCTCTTGGCGGACGGTTATCCTGGCTCTTTGGCTCCCTGCTTGGAAGAACCACAGGCGGAACAGGCACGACCGAGCGACCCAGACAGGAAGCGATTCCACAATGACAGTTTTTATTACAGAGACAAAGGGAGCTGTGTACAAAGTGGAGTGCAGGAGGAAGCTAGAGCTGTACAAAATGAAAATACCTTCAAGAGAGAGGAACGGGTTGCTCTCCACGGGTGGAGAAAGGCACTGAGGACCCCGAAAGCGGCTCCTTTTATTAGCCTGGTCGGGGAGGGCTTACAGGTGTGGGATATACTAAATGATAACAGGTGTCCTTATATAATAAGGTTGCATCCGCTTATGCTCCAAAGGTGTGTAAATCTCAAAACCTCAGATTCCTGGTTTTCCTGCAACTGTGTTTTCCTGCAGTCCCCAGCCTCCCGGGAACCACCCTCTATCTGCCACCTGCAGATTCGATCCCTGCCTGACAATACCATGTGACTATCATGGACATCCTGATAAGATGTGATAAGGTCACGGACATCCTGATAAGATGGGATAAGGAGGGCGTATCACCTGCTTGGCAGTCTTTCAAAAAATCCACACTTCTGGTCTAATCATGAGGAAGACATCAGACAGACACAAATTAGGGAACGTCCTACAAAACACTCAAAAATGTCACAGTCACGAAAAGCAGGCAACATTAATGTGAGTCACAACAATAAATGTGGAGTTCTAGATTGAAGAGTGGAATCAAAAATGAAAATTAATGGAAAAACTTGTGACCTCTGAACAAGGCTTGGAGTTCAGTTAATATTAATACTGCTGGTTTCCTAGTTGATCCTTGTCAAAGGGTCCTTCTTTAGTGGTTATTCTGTCAACAAAATGAAAAAAATTATTATAAAACTGCACAAAAGCCAAAGAAAACCTAATAACAGATGAGCGAGATGGGCTCCGACTCATGGGTACCACCGGAATTTTCGTCAAATCCTTTCTGGACCAAAGGAGTCTGTGCAGAGCAAAGATGCAGGAAACGAGGGACTGGGCTACAGAAAAACCGGCAAGCCCGCGGGTGATATTTCCTTGTTTCAGGTTACATAAAAACTTGTAACATATAAAGTTGGAGAAATTCTCTTTTAAAAATTGTAGTTGAGAAACAACAGTATTAGCTTAATTTATGGCTCATTTGTGCACTAAAATAACCCACTTCCGCCTCCTTAGTGTGCCATTACCAAGTCACTGTATTTTTCTCATTTTGAGATGCTACCATTCAGTAGACTAGCATCAGGAAGATGTATTTCTACAGCAGGGAGAATAAATCACACAATTGGAGATTAATTCCAACCAGCCTGTTTAAGGCGGACAGAATTCCCCACGTGAAAATAACGACAAATACTGTAAATCTGGGCTCGAGTCTGAGACCCCACTTGATGTTCGGTGTTTCTTTCAGGCAGAGTTAGCTCAAACAACTTGGTCAACATGCATACATTTTAAGCCAATATTAGTTATTCTGTTTAAACAAAAATCAAATAAATCCGGATGTGGTGGCGCACGCCAGTAGCCCCAGCTAATCAGGAGGCTGAGGCAGGAGGATGGCTTGAGCCCAGAAATTTGAGGTTGCAGTGAGCTATGATCATGCCACTGCACTTCAGCCTGAGCAACATCTCTTAAAAAAACAAACAAACAAAAAAACCCACAAATACAAATCTGAGAGAAACATCGTAATTTTGCCCCATCCGGATCCCAGCAATACTAACTGAAAAGTCCAAATAAGAACAAATATAACCAGAAAGCAGTGACTTTTCTACAATTGAAGTCAACGGTCCGGTCCCACTTCAATAAAATTCTCTGTTAATACCTGACCTGAGATAAAAGCTGTATTTTTAGAGCACAGAAATCATACTTTTGCCTAAAAGCAAGGATTTCAAATACCTATCTATGATTCGTGTTCAAAAAAAAAAACAAAACAAAACGGTTTCTTTAAATATATAAAAGGTACTTTGCTGAAAATAAAAGCAGGTACCTTGAATTTATTCTACCACAGTAGATCCAAATAACGGTTTCTATTCGCTAATGAAAAGCCATTAAAAATAATGAATTCTGTCTAAATCTAATTAAAAACAAAACTAATATACACGATATATGCTGTTTCTGGTCAAATATGCTTATTAACGCCACCCTCAATAAACTTATATTAAAAGCATTACCTGGATCTAGGCTTAATACTTTGCATCTTGTTGTCTACTTTTAACCAACAGCCAACAATCCAAAAATATATACGTATTCATTTTTTTTACCTACTATTATAACGAATGCTTTTTCTCCCAAATCTAATATACATCTTTAAATTATTCCATTTTTTTAATTAAAAAATTTTATGGGGTTTGGCTTGCAGTTATTTTGCATTCTGCACTACTGCTAGCTCAATTACCTTTTGTACATTTATTCTTGGGCATATGAAAAAGTGCTAAAAACGCATTCACGTTGCTGCTTGCCGCTATTTTCACTTTATTCATGTTTAATTACGAAGTCGTCCAGCTTTGCTGACAGAAACGTTGCAATTTTTAAGCCAGTATTAAGAAAATATAAAGTTATCTTCCAGATAATAAAATATGCTTCCAAATCTTTTGTTTCTAAATTCTGGGTGTAAAAACTTCATTCTTCTATTTCCAGCTGACAGCGTGCTTTAAGGAAACTACCGGTAACCACCATAATACCAGAAATAATGCCAGACAGTAACACCAGGAATAAAAACCACTCTATTTTTCAATACCGACAATTATTTGGCTAACTCCCCAGGGTGTCTATTTCAGAAATGGATGTTAAAAACTAATTTCAGGTAAAATTTGATATAGTACTAATCTCTAAACTGGGGGGTGGGGGCGTCTCAGATTCTAATCCTGATGGTGAAGCCATCAGGAGTCTATTTTACTATTCCGAAAAAAGAATGAAGACAGCAATAATGGCTGCCTTTTAGTTCTGAGCTATAGACGTTAAATCTAAGTAAATGCTCAAAAGTTGATTGACTGATTAGTGATGCCTGCATGGGTGTGTGATATCACGGTATTAAAGCATGCACCATGAACACACATGCAATTCACACACTGGAGGATTTTTTTTTTTTTTTTGAGACAGAGTCTCACTCTGTTGCCCAGGCTAGAGTGAGTGCCGTGGCGTCAGCCTAGCTCACAGCAACCTCACGCTCCTGGGCTCAAGCGATCCTCCTGCCTCAGCCTCCTGAGTAGCTGGGACTACAGGCATGCGCCACCATGCCCGGCTATTTTTGTCTATATATTTTTAGTTGGCCAATTAATTTCTTTCTATTTTTAGTAGAGACGGGGTCTTGCTCTTGCTCAGGCTGGTTTCGAACTCCTGACCTTGAGCGATCCTCCCTCCCCGGCCTCCCGGAGTGCTAGGATGACAGGTGTGAGCCACTGCGCCCGACCGGCAATGAGCTTAAACTCACACACTGGCTCCGAACGACTCACGGATTGTACGACCAGTCACCGGTAAAGACAGGATCAGTCGGCAACATCTGCCAAGGGGGCAGCTACGCCTCGTATTAGCAACTCCCATCCCAGTTTCCACTCTGGACACTGGAGCTAAATGGGACAGTGGTCACGTTTTATGAAGATTCTGTTTCCTTCCACATCAATTACAGAGTTACATCAGATCATCAAAACATCCCTGAGAATTCTAAATTCCCTGAGAGTACTTCCTATAATACCTGGAAGATTCACATAGGCATATAAAATATCTGTTGGCAATTCAGCCAACCTCCAGCCTCTACCCAGTACCTTCCTAAAAGCATACACAGGGATGCAGTTTTATGTAAAGGATTAAATAAATCATTGCATTACTTGTCACATACTAAGCGCTCAACAAACATGATTCTCTGTATTTTCCACTAGGAACCACGTGCAAACTCTCAGGTCTGGACGGCCTGACCCAGCTCCAGGTGCAGAAAGAAATGGCATCTGGCTGGTCTTTGGCAATCTGTGGAATCCCTTCCTCCTTGACAGGAGACTGATTCAGGAAGGGGCGTTAATCTAGGCCTAAGCCGATCGGTGCATGGAAGATTGCTCTGGCCGACTGGTTTAGGTTGGGACTACTGAGAATCAGCTGAAGGCCGAAGCTGAGACGTACAGAGGCAAGAACAAGAGAAAGGCGGAGAAAATAGAGACCTGATCAAACCATGCCTGAAACTTAAATTTTATCTCTAGACTTTTCGATTTTAACTGCCTTTGTATTTAAACCCGCTTCAGGAGGCTTTCTGCTATTTGTAACTAACAAATATCGGAGATAATCAGAACGCTGGTTTAAAAAGACCAGCAGTTAAATTACTCAATGTGTTCAACAATCATCACCAAGACGAAAACGTCGTATTATAAAGATAAAATCAGGAATGCATGCTGGATGGAATATATAAAAAATAACATCCCCTATTCCCCCTCCCTCCTTCCTCTGTCTCTTTCTTCCTGTCTTCTTTCCCTACAAGAGCAGGATAAACTTGAGCAAGGGTTTAAAGATCTCATGTAGACGAAAGGAGAGGAAACAAGGTCTGAAGTCCCTTGCTGTAAATTCTGACTCTGGAAACACAGGGGTCACAGGATAAGGATTCACGAAACATTTAATGGGAACAGTTGCCTCTCACACTGAAGTCTTCTGTCTGAGACACACACCACAGCTCTAGTTATTACACGGGAAAGGCTTGCGAAGTGACCATGCGTTATTCTGAAAGGTCGTGGCTGCATCTCAGAGACCAACCAAAAACTGATAGCTACGGTCTGGTTTTAACATCGCTGACATTTCCTGCCTTTGCAATGGAAGGGCTTTTTCATACCACTGCTCTAATATCCACAAGGTCTTGTTTAAATGTAAGCTGCTCCGGCTCATGGAAAATTTCAATTACAAGTAGAAAAAGGGGAAAAAATTCCCAGAGACAGGAGTTTGCTTGGGAGGGCTCACAGTCCGTGTTCTAACCCGCTGACACAGGGGCTGAGAGGAGGAAGACCAAGAAATTAAAAACGGCAGAGGGGCCTGGCGTGGATGGCATTGGGACTAGGAAACACTTCGGAGGGTGCAGACGGGATGATCAACACCCTTTCTGTGGCAGCTATAGAAAGAGGACTCCATGCTCCAAAAATACATTGACTATTGAACGCTATCTGGGGAAATGTCCAGACATTTATAAAGCGCCACATTTTGGAGGTAAAGCCAAAGCAACATGCTGGATCCAGTGTCCCTCCGTCACATCGTGAACAGCTGTCTTCAACTGACACTGTTCTCGATTTCAACAAATGCATAGCGTAAGTACCTTCCAATAAATGGGACCTACAAAGCAAATTAGAGGAGTTTAGCACAAATACTAGCGACAAAAACTACCTAATCAGAGGTATCTTTCCTGACCTAGTTACCTAAAATACCACGCCATCCACCCTCTAGGTCCTTAACCTTGCTTAAATTTCTCTTCCTAGTATAAGGGCCATGAGAAAACACACTCCATGATGTCAGGGACTTGGCTGTTTTTGATACATAATCTGTTCAACAGGGCTAGGAGTAGAGAAAGGCAAACAAGGCACTGGACAGAGACTCGGTTATCAAAAAAATAACACTTGTGGAAAAAATTAGAACAGGAGGAGCATTTGTACATATTACCTAAACCCCAAATCTGATAAAACATATTAAAGGGTATTTAATTTTCTGCATTGCAGAAACCACTGTAAGAAATATCAAAAGACAAATGAGCAATAAAACACATTTGTAACTTACACCACAAAAAGAAAAGTTCTTTAGTATACCAACAGATTGTAGAAATCAATAAACCCCAAACCCCATTTAAAAATGGGCAGAGATATGAACCAACAATTAAAATTAAAAAAGGAAATATAGTTTGGGCTCGGTGGCTCAAGCCTGTAATCCCAGCACTTTAGGAGGCCAAGGCAGGAGGATCACTTGAGGTGAGGACTTTGAGACCAGCCTGAGCAACATAAAGGTGCCCTCTCTCTACAAAAAATAGAAAATTAGCCAGGTGTGGGGGCATGCAGTGATAATCCCAGCTACTCAGGAGGCTGAGGCAGGAGGATCACTTAAGCCCACGAGTTTGAGGTTGCTGTGAGCTATGGTGATGCCACTGTACTCCAGCCTGAGCAACAGAGTGAGACCCTATCTCAAAAAAAAAAAAAAAAAAAAAAAAGAAAAGAAAAAGAAAATACACCTGGCTCTTTGATGTAAGAGCTGGTATACTTCATGAATAACGAGAAACACACATTAAACATATATAGGTGAGATTTTCACCTACTACATTTGCAAACATCAATGCTTTTGATTGCAAACAGTTAGCAAGTTTGCATTCACATTAGCACCTTCATGTATCACCACTGGGAGACTGATGCAATCCTCGTGGAAAAAATTTGACAATAACTATTAAAATTACAAATGTGCTCTCCTCTGACCTGGTGTTGATTCTACAGGTACACTCGCGTTTGTACAAGGTTAAGTTTAGTCATGGCAGCATCCTCAGTAATATCCACAACTGGAAACAAGATAAACATCCAACATCAGAGGGCTAGTTAACTAAATTAGGGCAAGTCAATATAACAGAATGGTCTGGAATTCAGGGGGAAAAAAGAAACTTCATTAAGCTAAAATGCAAAGACCACCATGTTATATTTTTAACTAAAAAACCCTGACATGCATTATAATATGTTACCAACTGTGTTTAAAAAATGAGATAATAAATGACCATTTATTCTTTATGTCCACAAAATATTTGCAAGCATATTTAAGACACTGTAACACTAACAGAAGAAGAGGAAATAGTAAGGGGCAGGTTTTTAATTTTTTTTTACTAATTCTTTTATACGCTTTGAATGCTGAATTGTTTAAATATATTACCTATTTAAAAGTTAAATTTTTAAAAACGCACAGAAATTTAAAACAGAGGTAGAAGTACGTGACACCATTCAGTGGGAAAAAAAGCTCGCTGCATAACTATTATTACAGAATCACATCATTTCATTTAAGAAAAAATAAATACCAGTGAGGGAACACACACAAAGATTAAGAGGAAACTTCCCAAACCGTTAGTAGTGATCATACCTGGGACAGGAGTCAGAAGATGCTAGGGTGATCTAGGAAGATGCATATTTTGAGAATATGTGTAATACTTCTGTTAAGCAATTAACCAAAAACAAGTATCCAAAAAAATGGAACACAAACACTCATCAGACCTTGACCTAAGCACATTCTTGGCGGAGTCTGAAACTCCAGAAGTCTTACCAGATCATGGCATGCCCCATTACAGGGGCGATACTGCCCCCAGTGGGGTGCAGGTTTGTTCTTGGGGGACAAAAATATCTTACCCTTTTTATCTTTAAAGCACAGACACACACAGAGTATAGAATCAGATATACAATCTAGCTACTATTGAAATTTCATGGGCTGGGGGCGATCAGGGAAACAAAATATCTGAAAAACATCTGGGGGGTGGGCAATAATGAACAGCAAGTTTGAGAAATGATGCGTTCTGGAATTACGTGGAGGAAAAAGACCCTAAGGTGTTTTTCGTGGGACAGGCAAGTCAGACCCGTAATAAAGCAGATACTCTATTTTAAAGTAAAAATGAGACAACTATAAAAAGAGAAGTCAGTGTGTCCCTCCTTGTTATTTTATCTGCTATCCCCATGTGGAGACCCCTGTGAGTTACTAACAGACCCGTTAGTACAAACGGACAACACAGACTCACTCTCTAGCTGCGTACGTGCTGGAGCTGTGGTTAGGACCAAAGTCCGTGCAACTTTTCCATCATGCTTCTCTATTACGTTGTAATTAATTTTCACCTGTCCTTCTGACCTCCCAGGAACAGGGGAGAGCCTGATCATCGTCCAATTTCTGACCCGTGTCTTTCAGCCACACGCCATTCACAAATTTAATAAATCCATCTCCTCTGTCCAGCTGCTGGATACAAATGCTCCGAAGACCAGGGCCAAAGACACACCTCTCCATCATTACAGTGGGGCATTATCTAGAACTCCCCGGGAAGAGTTTTTCAATCTGTTACGAATCCTCATTTCTCCAACGTCAACGCTGAGAATGTCGAGAGATACTCTGTCAAGGCTCTTGCTGAAACACAGAGACCCGTGTCGGTTGCACCTGAAAATCGACTCATGTTTTTCAACACACCGCAGGATCCTACAACAGGGGTAACAAGGAACCTCCCTCGTGGAATATCAGAACACAGCTTTTCAAGGGTAGGACGCACAACTTCCTCACCTTTGTAGCCCAACACCTGGCAGGGCAGTATTGCATGACAGAAATGGGGTAGAGAAGGGAGGATAAAAAAGAGCAAAGCAGTGAAAACACAGAAACTGGCCGGCTTTCTTGTTTCTCATTGTGTCTACATTTGTGATCAACACAGGACGTTTGATGAAAATTTTCACAAACCTTAAGAATCATTGTATTTTTAGGGGCTACACAGATCGCTGACGGAGAAGAAACAAATCCAACTGCGAGAGCTAAAGAAAGGATGTATCGGCTGGGCGCCGTGGCTCACGCCTGTCATCCCAGGACTCTGGGAGGCCGAGGTGGGAGGATCGCTCAAGGTCAGGAGTTCAAGACCAGCCTGAGTAAGAGTGACACCTCGTCTCTACTATAAATAGAAATACATTACTTGGCCAACTAAAAACACACAGAAAAAATTAGCCGGGCATGGTGGCGCATGCCTGTAGTCCCAGCTACTCGGGAGGCTGAGGCAGAAGGATCACTTGAACCCAGGAGTTTGAGGTTGCTGTGAGCTAGTCTGATGCCACAG